>BOPP01000019.1:2091878-2124831 GCA_017312745.1 Gryllus bimaculatus | reverse complement strand
GGGAGATAAAGAGAGAGGGAGAAGGAGGAAGATGGAGGGAGATAGAGAGAAGAAAAGTGAAAAAGTTGCCGATCCGGTGGCCGAGATTGCTAAGGGAGTAGCTACCGAAGGATCGCGGGTTCGAGTCCCGCCTCGGGCATGGCTGTATTGTGATCGTCCATTCACCCCCTATCATCACCATATCGAGTCATCCTCTCAGTTACCATACCGTTACAAGCAATAGTGGTCGCTAATGACATATACGTTGATGCGACCTTGAATTTAAACAAAAACTAGAGAAAAAGCGAGAGAGCGTGAGTGAGAGAACGAGAGAGATAGATAGGGAGTGAGAGATACAGCACTCAGCACCCTAGGCGGTTCAATGCTAGTCACAACCAAAGCGGGCTTAGGCTATTACACTGAAAAATGCCTTTACAAATCCGCACAAATTCACTCTGGTAATTCATTTTTCCTCTCATAACATGCAGTGTTCGCTAGCTGTTCATACACATATTAAGACATTTAATGATATAGGTTGAACCCTGTAGGTTTGCTGCAACTAATCCAGCCCACTGGCAAATTATGCTATACTTGGTTATGATTTTTTACATTCTTTACATGCCAATGTTATTTATCATCAATATTTCTTTGCATCATCGAGATTCTTTATGCAACCAACCTGGTTTGGTAAAAGAAACTCATTTTCTTTCAGATGCTCGCCGAGTCGTCGCTCACCTTTGAGTATCATGACGGTTGCGCCCAAGGTAAAAATATTTGGCAGCACAGATGTTCCTTGCAAAATGTTTTGAAATTCACTAGCCAATATTCCATGAGTGCAATCTAAATATTTCCACCAAAAGTATGTATTACATCTATTTCTGGAGCTTTACAATTGTGAATTATAATTATAGATCTTTTTACATCTTGTGTTGAAATTACAACATTCATATCCGGGATATTGTGACAAGCGTATCTTTCCTGTCGTATCCAGTATGCTTTACCAAAACTTTACCAAAACTACCAGTTGCTTTGGGGTGGACTAAGTCTGAGACTAAAAGCCTGTCATGGCAGAAGAACTTGGAGGTCGCGTCGCTTCATTGTCTTAAGCTCTCATCTTCAACCTTGAGTATACTTGCCAGGTCTAATTGAATTGTTTTTATCTTCAGTCTTCTGAGAATTAAACGAATAGTAGCGCGAACCTTCTTTGAAATCCCTCCTTTGTCCCTGAAATACTCAACAATTTGCGAGATGTCTCGTCTAGCTTGAGCAATCTGATTTTCGATTTTTTTCAACCATGCCGGTCGATTTTGTCTTTTATAAGGAAAGATATCAAGGCAATATTCTATTTACCACCCGTACTTTGTAACCTAGTTGTTGATAGGTAGCAATTGCGGCAATCAACCAGTCCGGTTACATCTTCTGTGCTGTTTGGGACAATAATTTGGTTCATTTCGCCCACAATCTCAGATCAGTTTTGAAATTTTGGTCTTAGAACTAATGATATTCCTTGGAAGTGAAGCTTTGTTACGTCATAAATATTTTTAAGGTATTTGCCCATCATTTCCTTATCGAGTTGGGGTATAGGAACCACAATGCATTGTTCGTTCTCATGTACTCTTTGTTCATTTTCATTTTCTTTAACTTGCTGCTACAGAGTTACCTCACTTGTTAAGTTATAGTTCCAATTCCGCCTTGAGAAGATTTAACTCTGCATCTATTGTAAAAAAACTTTTATTCTCGTGTGGAGTTTATCTGGGCTGCACACCCGTTCCTCATTTAGTGCGCTTTTCGGATATATCTTTCTCCACTCAGGAACATTCTCCAGAAGCCCTCACATTCCGTCTCGTTTTTGTGCTTTTATAGTATGCACGCATGACAGATGTACTTAGCTTGTCCAACCATGACTTAGCTTCGATTTCCTGAAGTAGTGGGGATGCCCTTGGGTTTCCCAAGCTTCTAAAACATACTTGCGACCTGATATCGATATTTGCGGCAGCCTTAGATGGAGCAGTAGCACGCCCTAGTCATTGCGAAGTTTCTAAGGTTTCCACCCCCACAGGTATTACATTTCTCACAGCGGCCGCGGTGATAGAAACAATTGCGCGACCTTGCGAAGGCCGGGGACAGACTGCCACATTGGAAAATGCCACGACTTATGCTTATTTTATTGGTGATCACTGTTTAATGGTTTGTTGCGACAAGGATAGTGGTCTTCCATTCGCCCATGGTGAATTTCAGAAAATTCACTATCGTTGGATTAATACGGTACAGTGAGTATGTAGAACCGTATGTAGAACAGCCAATCATGCGGCACCATGTCATATGCTTTCTTATAGTCAATAAAATAAGTGAACACGTTGCGTCTCTTCTTAGATACTTGAGGCACGATGACGCTGCCAATGCTAAGTTGTTCTTTATATCCGAGGGAACCTTTGTTGAATCCTCTTTGAGTTTTAGCTAGGATAGAATTCCCTGTATAGTGATGTTCGGTAAACATTGATAAAGAACTTGTGATATCTTTATAGAAAGAGTTAAGACATGTTACAGGCCGGTATTTTGCAGGATATACAGAATCACTGGTTTTGGGCTTCATAAATGTATCACCTTCGCATAGAGAATGCGGAACTTATTCGAGGACTTACACAAGTCCTTTTTTTGGACACAACAGAGATATTATTATTGTTATTATTATTGTTATTATTATTATTATTATTATTATTTTATTTTATTTTCGTGAATGGGACCACGCGATATGTGCATTACACCGGGATTCAGTCTTGAATATCGGGGTAGATGCACGTTATATTCTATTGGGAGGGAGATCAGCATTTTAGCGCTAATTCCATTTTTGCATCCCAGAGTAGTAAGCCCTGGTGAATTGGGTGAAATATTGATGTTGATGAACGATGAGATAGACACACATGAACATGCAGAGCCACACACAACACGACCATGCCCGAGGCGGGACTCGTACTCGTGATCCTTTGGTCCGAGTTCACCACTGCACTACTGCCGTAGCGGCTTCGGCCATCGGATCGGCTTTATTATTATTATTGTTATTATTATTATTAATAATAACAATAATTCACGACTAAATTATTAAATATTGTAAATAATAATAAATAATATAAATTAAATATTATAAATAATATTAAATATTATAATTCACGACTAAATATGTTATGAGTGAGTTGATTACACCATCTGCTCCGGGTTGCAACCAGCTTAGGAGCAGAACTAGGGACTGTTGTTTCCTCTATAATACTTTGCGTAAAATGTGGAGTGTTCAAAGGAAATCAATTTCTGGCACTTCACAGTGTTTGAACGTGGGACTTAATCCACGTTCTTACACAAATTTTGTGGAACAAATACCAAGAGCTCCGATAACTATCGGGATAACCTAGGCTTGTATATTCGCCGGATCTCGATTTCCAAACTCTTGTATTTAAGACGTTTCTCTGCTTCCTTGGTTATCACGTTTTGGCCGCTTGGCACATCTACATATACAAGTAGACAAGATTATTTTTCTCCAAATCCAGGATAATGTACGGTTTGTTGGCCGCTATCGTGCAATCATTTTGAATTTGGTGGTCGTACGATATTGTACTTAGTCCAACAGACGTCACTGGTTTTGGTGAGTGTTCGACTTTGGTGAGTGTACCACTTTATGTTTGTGATGGGAACTTTGAGAGCGGTACAGAACTGGCAGTGGAGGTAACTACACACCCTGTCGAGTCGACAATCTGAGACGATATGATAAACGGTTTCTACTTGTTTTTGGCAAATGTGACATTTATCATCTTGGGGAATTTGAACAATGAAAAATCACCATTTAAAAGGAATTTTTGTAAAAGAAGTCATATAATTTACGTTTTTATTTCAACACCAAAATCTACTTTTACACTTACGTGGAAGGAAACGATTTGCAATCTTCATTGCAGATTACCACCGGTATAATGTCTATGATTTTTTTTACTCGCTATCTCTACGAAATGCTATTGTACTGACTTCCGTTTAAATCTTGAAATGGCATCAGTGAATGCGGAATTATAGTTTTCGTTCTTCACACTTGTGTAATCTCCACGACCGAGAAACGTACATCATATACGCAGAGTTCTGCCCTCAAAAACGACCGGAGGTCATACTCAAATGTACATCAGATGGGATTCCGGTGAGGAAACAAAACCAGACGGCATCGATGTAAAAAATCTATACTGGTATCAACTTCCTTTCTCATTTAAATGTGTATCACTTCCTGGCCATGGGGCTTCTGATTCTACAAAACAAATGACGGTGCCTTCGTGTTGTTCCCTCGCGCATGTATGTTCTTAGCTTGATCGAGGTCAGTCCCAGGAGAAAACAAAGAAAATAATGATGAAAAATTAAAAAATAAGACAAAATATAAAATATAGGCACCATCAACTAAAATAGCAGAGAAAGGCAAAATGAAAATCTATTAAAACAACTACAGAAGTACAATTAAGTGATTCCTATTGTTAAAAGTCACAAAATCGAAAAATAAAAAAGGCATTACGACAAACTTCCGGGCTCTAGTCGTCATCATCATCATCATCCATCATCATCTAAATCCTACTCCGCCATTCTCCTACGTGGCTATGTGAGACTTGCCAGACGAACTGGTGATGTTCGTTGCAGCTTATGCATCGTAATGTCACTTACAAATAACATTTCCTCCTCAATTCCGTTCATTCACAAAATTAACGTTTTCTTCCTTTATATACCAACAAAGTTTGTTTTTCAAGCAATCTTGTCAAGGTATATCCCTTATCGGATGACATAACTATATTATGCATCTGGGAAAATCTCCAAAATAACTCGAACAACATTCCAGGTAGCTTCTACAAGATAAATATTGAGAAAACAATTCAAGTTTCATCTTGTAAAATATAAAATCAATTAATTGTATTCTCCAAAACTCACTGTGCAATGAACAGAAGTATTTCATTGGAAATTAGTAGGCATAAATTGTGAAAAACAAACATTTTTAAAATTTCGGAATGATATTCGACCATAAACATTCATGGAAGCATCACATTACCAATCTCAAAACTTCTTCCAAATAGAGATTTAATATTATTAAAAAGCTATCGTTCCAAAGGGATGTTAAATCGAAGTGTCTAATAATAACTTACAAAGCCTTTATACAATCCAAAATTGACTTTGGGTCAATTGCCTAGAGTACGGTTTCAAGAAATATACTTCAAAATACGTTAAACCCAATCATTAACAGAGCAAGTCGTCTAAGCCCAGCGTCTTCAGATCTCATTCGTGTAATAGTCTTTTCATATGTTAATATAGAGTACTACCATCAAATATGAAACAGAAAAGTTTCTACCTAAATTTTAACTTACTCAAGAAATTCTTTTTTCGAAAATATCCATCATATCGATCAATTTTCAGTTCAGTTCAGTTCTTCTTCTTCTTCTTCTTACTTTCTTCTTCTCTTCTTCTTCATACTTCTTAAACGTGTAGGACTTGGTTCTTTCAAGAATTTAACGATGTCTTACCCACCCACCACACTACCCACCCACACCACCCCCTTCCCACCACCCCCCCCCAACCCCATCACAACCCAAATCCAAAAAACAAAATAAAAGAAACAACAAAAAAAATAAACCACAAACACACACCACACAACACAGACACCAAAACAACCACCACCCAACACTAATCTTATGGAGAGGTAGGTATGATAATTATATTATTACATCCCTAGTAATCCTCACGATTCTTTTCTCCTCCATTCTCTCAATATGATCGTTCCAATCCTTTCTTCGGTCTGCTACCCATTCCGTAATGGGCTTAACTTAGCACTCTTCGCTGATGTTTCTGTTGCTTTCCTTATTCAGTAGAGTGTGATTTGTAATTTTTCTCATAACTCATTTCGGCGACCTCAAGTTGTTGGGTACGATTCGTTTCGGTTCTTGTTTCTCCTGCATATGTCAATATTGGTAAAATTATTGATTAATATTATACCAATCAATACCTTACCAATCAATATTCTAACCTTCGAGTAATGTTTTAGATGTTTATTATACCATATTGAGTAGTTTAGTCAGCGATCCTATTACCCTTAATTATTTGTTCTTTTATTTCTTTCTCCATTTGTCCTGAGCTTGTTAAAGTTATTACCAAATACTTCATTTTTAAAACTTGTTCTATTATTTGATGATCTACTACCAATTTATACCTAATCGGATTCTTAACAATTGTCATAGCTTTCGTCTTCTGGGTATATATTTGTAAATTAAAATTCTTACATAGTTTACTGAACTCGTACAGTAATCGTTGTAAGTCATCTTAATTTTTTATCAGTTATCCTTTATTTTCAGTTCTCTAAAACCAAAAATACGACTAGTATCGTCCAAATTTTCCAAGACCCTCTTCAAAAAACACCCCAGTCTCCTCCATGGGAATCATTCACTACAAATATACGTCTACTCGTAGAATGAAATCAACAGTCTTTAATTCCTAAATTAACAATCAATTTTTGAACATCTAGATTCATGTAAAATATGAAAACCATCAATAATGGTTTACAGAGACATCCAAACGTTGGTGACAGATCTGAAGTGCTGTTTCTACTACATCCTCCAATATTGCCGCCCACCTGATTTCTTTTTTGTCTTCTATCTTCTCCTGTGAAGAATGGGCTGACTCCCAAGCTATTGCATGCCGCTTCCAAAATGTAAAAAAGCAGAGTTATACAAAATAGATTCTCCAATCTATTAATACAAAATATTAAAAAACTTCTACATATCATTAAAATCTAGTAGAGTTATATCAACACATACTTTCTCGTATTATTTGTAACAGATATACAGTAGTAAAATACTACTTGAAAGTGTTTCCAACCAGCGATTATTTTTCCGCACCGGAATTCCAGCTCAGATTCTTAGTATTAGCTCGGTATTCGCTTGACACCCACACCAACCACCTTGCCCACAAACCCCACCTTCCCGATGCTTTAAAAAGAAATCTGAAACTTTGCATTTGACATTTTTGAAAATAAACAGAAATATACGGAAATGAAAACTGCACGATTTTTGTAACCGTATTTATTCTATTCGAGAAATAAAAATAATGGAAAAAATTGAGTTCTTTTTGAGAAAATATTATTTTCAAAAATTGGAAAAATATAAGCAAATTATTTACATTTTCAAAAGATTGCACTCGTCATAATGTAGTTGCCCATGTAGTTGCTCTGGAGGCGCCACGTCAGGGTCGTGATGGAGGGGCGGCGCGCCGCGGCGCCCGAGGCGAGGGCTGCCGTCTCTCAACTTTTGGTGCTTGAGACGAGGAAACCGGTAGATAATTGACATTCTTCTCGACACTTGCTTCCTGTATTGAACTTTTCTTACTGTGACGATACCCGCATCGTGTTTGGTATATCTACTGGATTATAACAGGCTCTCTACGAAACCGTACATCTCCTTCTCTTATAGGTAAACGTGTTGTGGTACGATTCTGCTCTTGGATTGTTGGGCTGTTTTTCTAAAAAATTGAAAATGACTTTGATCTTCATATAAAGTATCCGAAAATCAAAATATCTATTTGTAATTCGCAGATACGCAAGTTCGGCTAAAAAGATTGATTAACACCAATTTTGTAGAAAATCCAATAATTTGTTTAGACACTAGTGTTGTCCATAGAAGGACGGAGAGATGGTGAGAGGTGTATTGTAAACGCCTTTTTGGGCATTTCTTTGCTGCTGAGCATGTTTCACCTGTACACTCCGTTTCTATTTTCTCTTGCATACTATATGCGTAGTATGGAGGAAGTTATTTAATGCTGAGGCTCAAAAAATTCTTATTGAAGGTCCTTGATACTGAAAAAAGAGGATAATTCCTGCTTCTATGTATAGAAATTACTTTTTCTAACACATTCTGTAATCAGAATCCACGTTTTGCTCGTTCTTGATACCGAAAAATTGGTTTACGGCAAAACCCCGCCCGTCAGTCCGGGAACCCTGCCCGTCAGTCTGGGAACAACTCTATAGTTTGTGTTTTATAACTCTGCCCAAACGTCACGGTGGCATTATGTCACTGTTTTTTGAGTCTTTCTCAGTTGTGCAGATAGATTTCGCATAATCGCGACCGTATAGCAATGCTGCTTATGTCGCGATCATGTGACATTCAATTGGAATCTGGTTTTGTGGAGATGGGTGTTTAGGCGCTGCTACTTTAGATGGCTCTGTACAGCTCCATGTATTCGTTACGTCTTAATACATTATTGCATTTATGAGTACAAACGATTCAAATGGTGTATTATAGTCTTCGAAAACTCAAAAGTTTTCTGTAAAAATGAGCTCAATTTCCGCATTTTCAGAAATGTTTGAGTAACATATTTTCAAAAACGGCACCAATTTTTTCTTGAAGGTTTTGGTACGGATAGTGATAAATACACTAGATAAAAAGACATTAACGCCACTTCGTACACTTTTAACTTGTTTTAAAATTGCACAAATGTATTTTTTAGAAATACATATGATGTAGATAATATTTTCGATACGGACATTTTCTAAACATTATTGCACTTGGGAACACAAGTGCTTCTAATGATTTCCGATGAAGCTTCTCAAACACAGAAAACTTTGTGAAAATGAGCACAAAATTGCGCGTTTTCAGGAACGCTCAAACGACATTCAAGAACGGCTACACTAAAATACAAGTTTTTCAGTAACATTTTAATTATAAAAAGACTATTTTACTCTTCTGCAATGTTTTAAATTCGTATTTCTTTTTTACTAATAGGGTAATGAAAAACTGAGAAAACGTGAAAAATACTTGTTTAGGCGCTGATGTATAGCAGTTGGGAAGAGGGTGGTGCAATACCAAAAATATTAGAAAACTAAATAGTGCGAGGAAGACCGTGTCATTATATAGCACCACTAGTTATCGCTTATTGCGTTAGGAGTAAGATGGGAGTTGTTATTTTCACAGCAAGACCAAAAATAAATTCAGTCACTTGCTCAAAAGTGTGTATTTTTGCAGGTACAAATGTGTTTTCTTTTGCCCGGAGGTTCTAGTTTTTAATTGTTGTTAAACAGGCTCGTTGGAGTTATTCTGAATTTAATTATGTGAAATAAACATCAAAATAAAGGAGAGGGGTAGCAATTTTGGAGCTGATAAAACATTAAGAGATTGCACGTTTCCAATAGCTCACAAAAAGCTTTTACGTTTTTTACGTTAAATACATTAAGAGACAACGAGAGTAATTGTCATTAGATGAGAAATGCTCACTATACCATATAATAGAAACTAAAGTGAAACCTGTCTTAAGCGGGTACAATAGGTTCTGTAAAAAATGATCGGTAATTGAGGTGGCCCTTGATAAAGGTAATGAAGCTCCTAGAAGAGTACAATAAAACTCATTGTGCTAAGTTCTATCGAAAAATATCTTGTATAACGTTTTAAATAACAATGAATGGGATGATACAATTTAAACACGGTATTTAGGATCATTTGTGCCCTCGGTTCATATCAAAACACATTCTTGACTTGTCACTCATTCTCTTAATCGAATAACTCACTTTCCGACCTCATCGAGTCGAATAAGCAAACTTGACAACAGGACCGCATGACGGAGTTAGCCAATGACCTTGAGTTCGGAATTACGCTCATGCCATGCACCGCAAGCCCTTATTAGATTCATAAAGAAGGGAAACACGAAAATTATCAAAACATAGGAATGCTGTGAAATGGGTAAAGCCAACGCGTTGCTTGATTTATAGATACTATTTGTAAAAGTAATCTGTTGATCTACCAGCTATCTCTCACCGCCCCCCCCGCATCACCATGGCATCGCATCACCAGGACAATCTGTAAGTCTCCGAGCGGTCTCCAGACGTTATTTTCTGAGTTTAGATTTAGATTATTTAGTAAAAAAATACTAAAAACTTTGTGACATATGGGAGAAATGATAATCTGCGCACGTTTTCTCGAGTTTCAGAATCTCTTCCCATCATTTTAAATATAAATAGTTGAAAGATGAGTAAAAGTTAAAGATAAATAAAAATAAAATTTAAGAAAGCGAGAGATTAGTAACGTTTGAATAACCACACATTTTCGTTCCCAAGATATAGAAAATTGATTTGCAACGGTAAAACGAACTGCAGATTTTATTTTCTGCGTTCCTAACAAAATAGTAACTCGTCCTTACCTCTACTCCTACCATTACAAGCAAAAGAAGAATTCAACAAAACGTACCCACAGTGAAGCTACATTTAGGAAACTGGAGGAAGGAAAACAAGGGGCCACCTCAGCATTTGTTCAATGTATCAGGGAAAATTGACTAACACCTGATCGAGATGAGGGTCATTGACCCGCAAGCTGAAGTACATTATTTGTTACAAGCTTATTAAGTCTAAAAGAAGTTATACAATAAAATGTAAACCAATTTGTTATCGCTGTTTTGTTAAAATAAACATTATTTTTATTTTTGCTGACCAGTATAGTCTCTAATTGTATAGAAACAGTTATGCAGCAGAAACGATTTAACTTTTAACTTCAATTTGTGTACCGACTTCAATTGTTTAAAGTCATCTGGCAATGCGTTGTAAAGTAACGTATATGTATCGTATGTGGATTTCTGTTAGTGAGCTGTTGATATTGACACTCGATAAATGTAATTTTTACACGTTTATTGTAATTATAAATATCAGTTTTGCATGAAATTATGTACCCATTGTTAAGCAAGTCACTTTTGACAAATATTACAGATTCGTAACTGAAAAGGCAAGGCAGTGGTAAGATTCCAAGCTGAATGAAGAAAGGCTTGCAGGGATCACGCGGATGGGATTTTTTCATTATTCGAATAATTTTCTTTTGCCACCTAATGATCTGGGCACTACATTATGAGATTCCCCAGATTATTATACCATATCTTAGGTGGGAATGCATGTTTCCACAATACACGCAACGAGCTGCATGATGGCTGCCCGAATTTGAAAGAATTCTGAATGCGAAACACAATGAACTTAATTTAGTGTTTAATTTTGTTATATGCACATTCTATTTGAGGTTTGACAGATTTGAGGGACCTAGAAATTTTGTTATCTCAACATCAGCTAATTGGTTATTGTTCATTTTCAATGGAGCATGCGATTGCTGATTTGAAATGCAAAAATACATGGAAACTGTTTTTCCTTCGTAAACTATTAATTTGTAATTCAAAAACAATTTGAAACTTCTGAAATTGTACTATTGTTTACTTTTCAAAGAATATTCATGTCATCGGCAAACAAAGCCGTTCTTCCATTTTTAATTGACGAGGGCATATCGTTTACGTTGTGTATGCAAATGTTGTACATGTAAATGTAAGACGAGTAAGTAAAGGGTGAGGATAGAACAACAAACCGTGGGAGCACCAACTGATGTCGCTGCAGTCCCTCTGACCGGGAGGACCTAGGTTCGAGTCCCAACGGTCGTAGGATTTTCGACACTAGCTTGTCAGCTAGGTCGAATTCAGTCGCTGTCTGGAGGAGAATTTTACGTAGGGGCAGGATGCTCTGATCGGAAATTTTCCTTAATCGTCTCTTCGATTAACATCAGGCGAATGCCAGGCTACTGTCACCTCCCGAGAAAAAAAACATTCACTACACTTGCGAGACTAATTACCTTACGAGTAGTAGTTGACGCGCGCGGAGGTCTATCCTTGATTTCGGTACTTTTGAAAAATATAAATAGAAATAATAATAATTATTATTATAATACTTACACTGTAGATAACTGCGGCCACGTGCATAAAAAGTACCAAGAAATTCAAAATTGTTATTTACTTTTTAGTTTACGAGATAAAACTTTCCCCAATGTTACCAGTAATTGTAGCTCGCGTCATGAAAATTCAAGTCTCCCTCACATCGTTTCGCCTCTCTCTCTGAAGCGTTGCGGTGGGAGACGCCAGATCTGTGCAGGATCTGCGATCGCTTCCGATGACATACGAGGGTCTGTGTTATTGCCTTCCGCTTACGGAGTTAGGAGAGGTGTCACAGCAGGAGCGGATCCAGCCGATTATTTTTCAGGAGAAGGGGTATATTTTTGTAAATAATAAATGTATTTGTTATTAAATTGTATATAATTTAGAGTTTCACCAGATGAACTCATTAAAGCAGGTAAACGTCGTTTTGAGATAAAAAATCGAGTTGTAGGATAAAAGAGCTCGTGCATATACTCCGCTCATTCTTTCCGGTATTTGAACCCGGAAGATCTTAGATCAAGGTGGAATAGCAGAAAACCTTAGAAGTAAAATATATCTAAAATAAGGCGTGAGGAGATGGAATAATGGTTATATTTACAAAATAATTCAATTTTTTAAAAAACCTGTTCCAAATCGGAATCGATATTTTGAGTATTGCCTCAAACAATTTTAAGATCGTTTCGAAGAAGACGAAATATGTGAAAAATATAGTTATTGTACTACTATTACAGACCGTTTACCTCAGTCAGTACTGGTAGTATAGCATCTCTAATTTGGTATCTCTGGAAAAATAGACAGATGCAAAGAGACGAAAGCCGAAACCAACTGTCTGGCTTGTGTATCCCGCAAGTCCCGCCTGCTCCGCCGGGGCTGCCGCACGCAGCCTAGCTGGTCGTGCCCCCCGCGCACAGAGGCTCAACAATCGGGTGGGTGACCAATGGCGAGAGGGGGAGGGGGCGAGGTGTTTTCGTAAATTTACTTTACGACGCTCCTATTCGTCCGATTTGCATGATTGTCACGGCGTGGATACAGGAGCATGTGCCATCGCGCTATAAGCCAATTTTTAATGGAAGTTTGGAGAGTAATTTCAAATTTGAGATTTTGTTAGATTTTTGGAAAAGGGCTTCATAGCGTAATTCTATTTTAAAAAGGCGTCAAATGCCGTTTAGAGATGAAAATGGACCATTGGTTCAGACGTTATCGGTAAAGTAAATTCCCTTGTGATAGTGCTGCGATCTATTGATCTATTGCGGTGCATTTAGCCCAAGCCCGCGAGGTAGGTACGTCGCAGGTAGGCCTGAGCCTGTACACGGGGTGTCGCGCCAAAAACATGCATACTAATATGTAATACGAATTATTCTCTTGAAGTATAATTTCACAAAAATACGGTCAGAGATGGTTTCAGTAACGCAAAGGTTGCTGCGTTATTCATAACATATTCAGTATTTTCTAAAATGAGACCATTATATAAAGTTAAAAACATCAGTAATTGCTTGAAAACTAACAAAAAAAATAGTTTAATCATTTGACATTGAGTTTTTCACATTGAGGACAAATGAAATATTCTTTGCCTATAATAGTTAGTTCTACACCCTTGGCTAAATTGACAGCAAAAACATGTTATTAAACTTCTCCCACGTTAGTAAAATATTGACAATATTAAACGGTATTAATCTGATACCGTTAAATACTAAATCCTCCTTCAAGTGGGTCTTGACAGCGTGTTTGTACGATCTATGGTAAACATTTCCAGCTAACAACATAGCCGCTACTTGGCCATATTATCTGCATTGGCCATATTTGCATCAGTTATTTTACTTCTTGAGGTGGCGCAACTTCACGATTATATTTGGTAATTACACGACATATTTTTGACTCATGTTTTGAATCACATTTAGAAATTTTAAAATTCTTCAAAACTCATTTTCAATATACTTGCTTACCGTCTGTAGCGACAGAAAATAGTTTTACTGTAGCTTCCGTTAGAAGAAAAGGAGTCGCAGAATGTAAGGTAAGTGATGCAAATATGGCTAATGCAGATAAGATGTCTAAGCCACTACTTGGCTATGTTCTTCGCTGAAAACTTTTACCGCAGATAATACTAGCATGCTGGCTGGAAGAGCGTAAGAAGTGCGTTAGATCCTTATCAGACTTGTTGACACGCCCATTCGCACCCTGGAGCCTCCATTGTCAAGAATGTGTTCAAGGCGCTCTGTCCTTATAACTTCTTTCCATATAATTTTATCTTTAGTTACAATTAAAGGAGAATTAAGTTTTAGACCGTATATATCAACGTTTAGTGCATTGAATGAGCAATCTAATCAGATTAATGCCGGTAAATTTGATCAATATTTTACCAACGTGGGAGAGATTTTATAACATGTATATAACCAGGAAAATTTGAAGCGCTTAACGTGGCCATTACTTTTACATAACTTACTTTTACAGTTCCAGTTATTGGCTTTAAATCTTGATACCTAGACTTTAAATGTTTATAGTGATAACTGTGTGTATGTGAATAATATAAAATAAACAAAATGTTAGAAATACTTCTTTCTGCCAAATCAAATAGTTTCTTTGGCGTTGAAATTAGATCATGGCCTGGTTATAGACTGGCTCGAGTAGAAAGTCTCTTAATAGTTCCTCCTATGCCATAGTATGGTTCTTTATCACGTGACGTCGCAAAAAAATGCTAGTCTGCACAAACTCCAAAAACTTTAAGGAGGCAAGTATTTAAAAACTATTTCTTATTTTTGAATTGTGCACTTGAACCATCGGAGAATTAATAATTTTCCGACGTGAATCACAAATTCTATAATCTAATGACGCCTTCAAATCAAGTTTCATTCGAAAACCGTGTCGTAGAGATTTTCTCTTTTTAATATCGTGATCAGAAAAATTAAATGGGTTGAAACATCTGCCGTATCTTGCACGGTAACCGCCACTCATGATGGACAGTGTACATACGATCCACAGTGCAAATTATAGCACTTTTCGCTTTACAAGATGTGTTCTGACTGATCAGAAAATTTTACTCATGTCCCCTGACAAGTGATCCATTATACGTTACGAGCAAGGTCTGGAGGACGTCCCATCCATGTAATGAAAACTGTAAATAAAATGAAATGATACCATCGCAGACATTTGTCTGCTCGTTCTGTCATTCATTAGAGATAGTTAGCACTTTCTCAGGCTACTGTGGTGTTGTGATTAAAGTATCGTGTCTTTAAATTGCGGTAAAGGTACAAAATTCATGCATTTCAGATCTTGCTGGAAGTGAGTGAATGGCTGTAGTATACCGGTACAGGGTGGCGACAAACAAGTTACCTTGACAATGAGAACATGTGGTCGAAGAAGATGCTGTAATGGCAATGAGAGTGACAATGGTAGCAGTGGCCGAGAAGATGATGAAACAATAGAGCAGTGGGTGACGCAGATGAGACCACAGAGCGTCAGATAGGGTAATGACGACATAACCTGTGGGGGTGATGGTTAGAGACCGGAAAAGTGTATAGTATAAATCATCAAAATATGAACATTAATATGTAATGAATATAATAGGAATATGTAATATTAATATTAAAATACACTAATTATAAAACATTTTTACATAATACGAAATTACATTTATAAAAAATTCCTAAACAAGTTAAACAAATAATACAAACATTTTAAAAATTATTTGGAGAGCACAAGTTGATGCACACTTTGCATTAAACAACTTTCCTGTCAGTAGTAAAAAGTTCATTCAGGACCATAGTTTAGAAGTCAGACCAGACGCAGTGTACGCCATCGTACGAACTGGCGATATCTACGACCAGAAAATAATCACTGGAGCGTGCAGCACTCCCATTGAAGTTTTACACATCGGCGATTGTCAAAGTTGTCAAAAATTAGGGTTAAACGAGACGTCAGTGACTTTTTCACATCTAAAGGTAAAAATGAACACAGTTGCTGACGCGCACCTCTCGCTTTTCAGGTAACTGAAGCAAGGGCGCACGACTGTGTAGAACATCCGATCGCGTCTTATTGTGTACCTGAATTAGTCAGCATGCCGTAATTGTAAAGGAAAAATGCATATTTTTCAAATTCACGTACTTCGTTTCATAAAAAATGTAATAAAAATGAAGAAATTTGATAGAATAAAAAATTGTGAAAATAAGAAAATACGTAAAATAGAACTAAATATGTAACGAAAAAAATTGATATTGGGTTAGGACGGCGTCGATTTGCCAAATTTAAGACCATTACAAATTTGAGAACGGTAAGTAGAAAGACAAAAATTTGAAACTATGGAATCGGTCTCTGGTGATGATAAAGTGAGACAGTTTCGCCAAAAGTAGTCGCAATGGCCTTGGCAGACATTTTATGGTTACGATAGAGTGACGGCGTTAGTGACGCAACTTGTGAGGGGTAAGAGAGTATTTAGAGTTTCCGGGTGCGTCAAATACATTGTCCATTGGTCCCATGAGTGCAGTGAGGGAGGTGTTGTTCTTTCCCTACGGGGATGTGATATCCGACGCGGTCCTAGAGGTTGTCTAAGGGAATGTTTCTCCTCCGTGAATCTTTTCTAGCGGAACACCGCCACCGCCGGGACTCGCTCTACGCTCCCGATGTGTGTGAGTGAACATGTTTGAAAGTGGTGCTAGTGATGGGAGGGATGCAAGCTACGGAGGCGCAACTCGCGGCCCGCCCATTCAGAGGCGAGTGGGGCCGGGGGCGTCGAGGAGGCCGATGCGCGGTGGGGCGGGGGGAGCGGGCCGGGCGCGCGCCTGGCATCGACCGCCGCCCAGCTGGCTGCAGCGCCACCGCCAGTGACGTCAGCGCTGTCCGGAACGTTCTGGAGCGCTCTCGTTGGGCCCCTGCGCGCCCCGGGCTCGCAGCCGCCGCCGGCGCCGCCACCGCCGCAAAGCACGTGCGGGAGCGACTGTGCTGACACGCCTGCGTCACCCCGCATCAGCCCGACTTCTTCAAACCAAACCGGAAGACTATCGTTCACGATTTTACTTGGATTTGAATGAAAATTGTTTAAACCAAGCGCTATTTCGAAGGATCCTTTGAATCGTAGAAAAAAATGTTTGCTCATAAACGAAGGAATGTTATTGAGAGTATGGAAATGTGTATGAGATTAAACCAAAATGTGTGTAAATGAATATTTACAAAATATAACAATTCCTCTTTACGTGAACATGTAAGTTTATGAGCGAAATATGAAAGAATATAGTTTAGTAAAAGTATTAGTCGTAATTTAGAAGTCGTAGAGAGACCAATCATTTCATGGACAATATCTAACTACTGGTGCTACAGAGTACCACAGTTTCTCGTTTTATCTTTCTATTTTCTTTGGCGTGGGTTAGATATTCTGCCATATACTTTTTCCAGCTGACATCTATCGTCGCCCAAAGTATATTGTTTTTGAAATTTTCTCAATTGGTTTCAGAATAGTCTAACCAAATTAGTATTACTTTAAGAATATTAAAGAAGAGAAAACCTCGTCCTAATTAGTAATTTTCATTGAAAAATTTGGAGCCGTTACCAAGAAAATAACGTTTATACTTTACTGCACATGCGAAATTTGAAACTCTTTTTCATTGAAATGGTTTGAGTTTTGGATAAACATCATTTAAAGCAATTTGAATCGCTTTAATTCACAAATGCAATGCTTTTTACAAATTTTTGAAAATGTGCTTATTATGAGCGTGAGATATATTAAAAAATACATTGAGTAACTTCTGAAAAAACAAAAGAATACCCCCAAATAAACTTTGTGATATTAAACAGTGCAATTAGCACCATCCGTTGGAAAAATTTGAAGAAAAAAATGTGGAGCCATTTTTTGAAAATGGAGTTAAGCGTTTCTGAAAATTAAAAATTTTGAGCTCTTTTTCTCAGCAAAGTATTGAGATTTTGACATGTCAGATTTACGGAAGAACACAGACACATTTACGAACTTACAGACAGAGCGTTGGACAGACGGACTGAAAGATGGACAGACAGAGAGACGGACAAAGAGACGGACAGCAGGCAGACGGACGGACGCACGGACGGACAAACGGGCGGCTGAAAAGACGGACAGAAAGACAGACAGACAGACAGACAGACGGACGGTTACTGACAGACGGATGGACGGGCTGACACGTACGACTTGATGGATAAGCGGACATATAGCCGGCCTTAAATACAAAAGTTCAAAAATCGGGTTCAGCCGAATGTGGGGTGTGATCATCCCGATAGCCATCGGAGCTCTCCTATTTGCTCCGCAAAATTTGGAAAGTGCAAGATAATGCTTTATTGAGAACAGCCCGGATTGTGTTAAAAATTTTGTGGTCACAGACAGTTTCTAGATCTGCACCTTTGGAAGCTGGTTGCAACACAATTTTATATTTAAACAACCTAGCAACAACTTAGTAATAAATTAGATCAATAATAGTAATTATGATAACAATCTAAGAATTCATAGGACAATACTTTACTACTAGAATACTTCGCAGGACTTCTCTACATAGCACTTCATTGCACACTCGTTTCGCTACATTTCCTATAAACATTGAAGCACTTCACAATATCGTACTCAACTGTTCATTACTCTATGTAACATTGTGAAGTTACTCGGTCTGTTGGTTCGAAACCAATTACAACTGTTTTTCTAAAGGACATTGCTAGAAAGAATTTCAAAAATGCTAAGGGTGGCCGATATGCGCTGGCACGGGCGGTCGTTGGCTTCGCGCGGGTGGCGTGCCGGGTTCGACTTTTCCCGTGGGACACACGCGCGCCGGCACGCGAGCCAGCGCCCTTACCCGGAACTGCCGCCCGCCCACTCACTCGCTCGCTCGCCCGCACACCCACGCGCGCCCTGCCCGCAGTCCACGGCCTTCGCGTGCCCCCCCCCACCCGCCAACACTCTCTAGGCTCCGATAACGGACGCTGCTATTATAACCGAAGAGACACACACGTGGAATATTTTCTGACCGGTGTGTTCACGTGCGTTCCCTGATAATAGAGCGTAACTTGGTAACTTACTCCTTCGCTCCAGTAATACGCGGGCACGTTCTTCTGATCCTCCACCTCCCTAGTTCTGGCTCAGCCCGACACTGCATGACCTATACAAAATATGAGCTTCTCTTGGAACGTCACGTCTCAGTTTGCAGTGATGCTCACAATGTGGACTTCTCAGTTTTCGCTCTTTCTTACGAGCTTTGGGCACGGTGCTCCTTCTGATATTGAATAGTTTCTATAACTATTAATTCTTGTCTTAAGACTTTCAAAATGTCTCATTGATATGTAGTCCAAGATGCAGTGTTACGCTGCGTTTTCTGTCTGTGATGTTGACAGAACCAGCCTCTCCCCGCATCCCCGCTGTGGAATGACAAGAAGAAGTGCGCGATTGATACTTTGCGCGGTGTGTCGCCTTCTTGTATCACCCCCAGCCGCCGCCGCCACCACGTGCCGCCTTTCCCCACGCGCTGCTCGTTCGCGTCGATTGAGCGAGCGCTGGCGGCCGTTCGCTGAAGGCGGAATTGGGTTGATGGGGTCTCGGCGCCCTGGACAAAAGGCCCACTTCAGTGTTCCTTCGTTCGTTGTCGCCACGTGGAAACGGCTTGCGAGAAGCTCTACGCCCTAAGCCTCGTGAAGTCGTTGATTTTTTTTGCGGATTTGAGTCAACGATCCTGGTAAAAATGGATCGTTTTCTAATTGAGGTTTCTCTTAAATTCTTGAACATTGGTATTAGCGATGCTAGAAATGAAAAACACTGATGGTGGTATTATCATTAAGCTACTCATTAATGTTGTGTTAATTAAATTAATTCCAAGGAAAAAGTAATCAGCTCAACCTAATAATGAAATAATTGAAATATTAAAGAGCCTCAATTTATTGTCCTCAATCTGTGAGGGAGCTTGATAAAGATATGCATGTTTGTATACATTGATAGAAAATACACACACACACACACACACACATGTGTGTTCGTGTACACATCATGAACTTGTTTAGTTAGAATGTTATATTGTTAATACCAACGTTTAATTCATGTTGCAGAACATTTGATTTGAAATTAAATCATTATAATTTACAACACCTTTGTTATTAATTAGTTTATAAATATCGAAATGGATTTACAAATTATATGTGTATGCAAACTATATTCGGACTTAATACAATGTTTTAAAGGATGGGTTACTAAGAATTGTACGTAGGTCAAAAATATGCTCTGAACTTAACTTAAGGCAAGACTCTGTGCTATGTACACAGCGTATGCCGGTTATTCAGCTTGGAAAGATATTTTCATTCGACTCGAGCCACAGAGAACAGATGTTGGAAAATTTTCATTCACAAATAGAATAAAGGACTGGAATAAATTACCCGCGACAGCCATGTATCCCTTTCCTCTAGGTGCACAATGTTTTAAAAGTAGATTAACAAAGCACATTTGTATAAGTTAGGCTTATTAAAATAGTTATTATTTTAGTTATAATTTTATTATATTTGTTATTTTTTATTATTATTAGTATTGCCTTAATCACTATTAAATGTATTGGTTTGTAAAATATACAATTATATTTAAAGTAGTAGTTCAATTGGAATGTCGTGACGTGTTGTGAAGTGTAGTGCAATAGAGCAGTCAAGTGCAAGTGTAGTGTAGCGAAGTGAATTGCAAGTGTAGTGAAGTGAAGTGAAGTGCAGTGAAGTGGAGTGAAGTGCACTGTATTTATTACTTAAAAATTCCGTGCAGGACAGTCATAAAGTTTATAGATAATGCAGTTATTGTTATTGTTATATAATTGTTATTATTGCCTTAAAATGCTTTAAAATTACAGTGTATTAGATCTTATTAATAAAATTATTTCTCACATCTAACCTACCTACAACACCGTCGAGTCCAACTCGCGCCGCCTCGCACAGTACAGCCACAATGTCGCAGTACTTGTGATTCCTTAGGTCTGCGTTTAATTTGGAACGTTATTCATCAGCAAATAACTACCAGAAAAAAAACCGTAATCCTCTCCCCCTACGGCAATTTAACGGGAATAGACCCAAATAAGCATCCGCGAAAAAGCCTGATAACAACCCACCCCTCCAGGTCAACCTCAACCACAAACTATAAATATATACAAAATCTATAGTATCCGACAAAACAAGTTTAAATGAGGAAAACACAGTACATCCTAGAAAGTGTAGAACCTAGCTACTATTTTTCACCACGAAACATAATATCGCTTCCAATGTAATCTCAAACAAGCATGAGTGCATCTTTCTTAGCATAGCAAGTTAGTAATAATAACAGATAAATATAATCTATTAAAATAGATGGAATGGAACAAAATATGACCAATTGTCAGTAAAGAGAGCGAGTAGTTGGTCAAAGTTTACCCAATGATCTCCCAATCATAATTGAAGAAGAACTGATAAATTGAACGTAGTGGCGAAGTCTAACGTTTCTTTCCTTAGGAGCGGGGATCCAAAAAAGAAAATTCACGCCAGTATCTAAGG
The DNA here is from genome assembly GCA_017312745.1 of Gryllus bimaculatus. NCBI lineage: Eukaryota > Metazoa > Arthropoda > Insecta > Orthoptera > Gryllidae > Gryllus > Gryllus bimaculatus. The sequence goes on along the minus strand of BOPP01000019.1, from coordinate 2,103,645 downwards.
CTTTCGTAACAAATTATTTCGGAAGACTCACTAAACAAAATACCTTATTCTACCCAGTAGATACCAAATGGAAGAGAAATGATTTACTATTCTATGCACTATGTTTAAAGCTAAACCAATGTAAGAAGAAGTCATGTACAAGAAACTGGGTCATAAAAATGTAAAAATTAAATTCTAATATCACTGCTATTTAGGCACAAAACACAAACAGAATGTTGAACACAAACCACAACATATTCACTTTTGTAAACTTCCCCTTTAATTGAACTGGGAAAGACAGCTTAAAAGTAACACTTTCGCAGATCACAAAATACATCTAGTAAATAAACCTCGAACCACCCTTGAAATAGTTCGAAGAAAAGCACAAGAATTTGCTAACTTCAAAAGAAGAAAAAGAAGGGCAATCAGAAAAATATAAACTCTGAAAATAAAACGGAAAAAAACATTATGAAACAGTTAGCTCCAGTAAAGAACATAAAGAAACTTCCAAAAAGTCTAATTATGGAACAAATCAAATTTTCTAGAAGATACGTACGAACTAGTAAGGCACTACCAAATATCTCTTAATTATTACTTTAAGAAATAAAACTGATGCATTGCTCAAATATTACCCAATACTAGTGATAGAGCATGGAAAGTCCCGTTTTACGAGAATCCATGAAGAGGTTGAAGGCATCCTTTAGCGTCTGATTCCTCAAAACATCTTCGGAGAACAATGTTTATCAATGAAGAAGAATAATAAATTCAAAATTCTGCAATGAACGTGAACGGCTTTCAGACACATACGAGTTCTTCCAAAACCCTTCAAAATGAGGAGAACTTCGATATTCTGTATACAAATAATCAATTTTTAAAAATAACCATTATAAACATATCAAAGTTCAGTGTTACTACAAAGAATATATTGTCATGTTGAAGTATGGAGTGTGCAAATTTACGTTCGCGAATCGTTTGAAGCAGGAGTTGCAAATAACAATATCTGAAGTATGGTATCCATTAAAATAGCATCTAGAAACATCATGTTGTGCAATATATACCATCCCAAGTCATCCAAACTGTGTATTAACTTTAAGTCTAATTCAACAATTAATAAACCATTAATATACTGGTGATTTTAATTGTCACAATGAGCAATGGCTCCGTAAACGGATACAGGGAAAAACATAGGTATTGTTTTGAGAAAGAAGACCCTTGGTCAAGTAAATGATGACCAACAAGCCACATATTCATCGTGGCAACAGTACTATCGATAAGATGTTAGGCCGAATCTAGTAAGAAGATACTTACAATTGGAAAGTTTCCGATGACCTATTCAACAGTACCATTATCCTATCACCGTATCTTCGAAGAGTACAGCGGAACATGAGGTTATTACGACCGCCGATGTATTCTCTACGAAAGCAAATTGACCTATATCACGAATTATTGAACAAAATTAAACATTAAATAGTAATGATAATTTTGACTTAATCAAATAGATGCAATCGGTAGACAGCCTTTGAAGAAAATAATTATGCCACCGCCGTTAACCAATTCCGAAACTACGGAAAATTGTAAAGGAATTACCGTGGTGTCAAAAGACTGTGAGGAGGCTTAGGAAATACAAGCATTGTTAAGTATACAAGAGGCATAATACGGATCAAAAAAATCCAAATTCAAATCGCCCAGACAAAAGCCCAAGGAAAATAATAAAAACAAGCCAAAAGAAATTGTTGAGCGCGAATTATTTTATCAATTTAATTACAAAATGAATAGTAGAGAAGCCTCGAAAAAAATCAACGCCATAAGGAAAATACAAAAGTAACCCCAGCATTAGTTCACTCCTACACTTCCACCGTACCCAGCTTACATGATCCTTGGATATTGCAAACAAGCCTTTGCTTATTTTCATCAACTCTAGTGATCAAGATTATGATAATCTTTCATTAAAATAACCAAAGAAGAGATTGATAAAATTAAACCCCGATCTTGAAAAAGAAAGCACAGAATATGATATCAAATCTAAACCAATCCATCACACCATAGAGAACTGCATTGAAGCAATACATAAAACTTAAAAAACACCAGTGCCGCCCTGATGAATCCTCAAGATTATTCATCAAAGAAAGCCTCATCCGCCATAAAGTAACTGTGCAAATATTTAATACGGATCTATATTCCACAAGTATTCCCTAAAAAGTGGTCTGAAGCTATTATTGTGCCGATCCACCAAACCAGGAAAATTAAATCCCTATAAGCACTAAGATTGCCTATTGCATAACATGTTGCTTTGTAAACCGCCTAAGAAATAAATAGTGAATCAGAGATTGAGCGTCTTGGAAAATCACCAACTTGATTCCCCATATCAAAAGTGGTTCCCGAAAAATCGATTCAACAATGACTGTTCTAGCATCATAGAAAACAAGCATATACAACGTGTGCCTAACGATATGAACACCTTAGTTGTAAGCTTAACATTGAAAAAAGCCTATGAAATAGGTTGTGGAAAGACGGGTGCGTTGAATTTAATAACGTCGCCAAGATTAAGGCAACATTAGCAAATTCCATTTACATTTCCTAAAAGAAACGCAATATATCAGCATTAGAGTAAATGGAATCCGTCGGACTCTAATAAATTATGATGCCGTCCCACAGGGTCGCTATAATGAATCTATCCATTGATAATGTAGTTGTCGAAGAAATAGTTTGGAAAAATCAACCATATTGAACACTGAGGGTAAGAAATACTTGTGCTGGAACCCGCACGTGCATTGCAGAGAAAATGAAATGCAGATAGAAAAGGCTAAAGAAGGTGCGCGCAAGCAAGTTAGAAGTGATATACCAGTAAGCTAACAAGAATACCTTAAAAGAGTTCAAGAACAAATTAGCTGACCTGCGATAGTAAAGAATGAAACAACTTACCAGGTTGCAAATTTAAGAATCAGATAGCAACTTGAGCATGATAATTCCAACGGTCAGTTTCGCAGAAATGATCAGGTTGCTCAACAAGATGTAGAATAGGACACACAAAATTTTCACACCGGCTACTATTGAACAGGACGGATGATAAAACTATAGTGTGTGCAAGATCCCTTCTTTCAGTAGAACATTTGTTTGTTGCCCTAACATATGAAAAGTGCAAAAAACAATCTACAAACTAAGTTCTCGTAAAGATCTCAATAACAAAGAACAGTGTATAAATTCATTTGCTTGCAAAGAAATGAAATGTATAAACAATATAAACCATATATGTAAAATCTAATTACTGTTTATTTTGTACTGATGTGTATTTATTAAGTAGTACTAATAACTCTATTAGTGATGAAGGACTGTAAATAAATCCAATCCAATCGAATCCAATCCAATCGAATCCAATCCAATCAATCCAATCCATCCAATCCAATCCAATCCAAATTCCAACCAATCCAATCCAATCCAATCAATCCAATCCAATCCATCCAATCCAATCCCAATCCAAAAATCCAATCCAATCCAATCCAATCCAATCCATCCAATCCAATTCCAATCCAATCCATCCCAATCCAATCCAATCAATCCAATCCAAATCGAATCCAATCGAATCCAATCGAATCCAATCGAATCCAATCGAATCCAATCGAATCCAATCGAATCCAATGAAATCCATCAATCAATCGAATCCAATCGAATCCCAAACGATCCAATCAATCCAATCGAATCCCAATCCGATCCATAATCGCCTCCAATCGAATCACGAATAATCCCTATTCTATATAACCACATATTCGAATCCAATCGTACATATCCAATCGACAATCCAACTTCCACCAGCATCAAAATCGAAGCGCGAACATCACACGTAATCCAAGTCCAATCCAAACTCACCAGATCGGATATATCGTCAATTCCTAAATCCACACACCACACTTCCTATATTCTCATCTCAAACTTAAAAAGTACACAAGATCGCCTTATATCTCAATGCTAAATACCATAATCGAATCCAATCGAAATCCAATCCAATCCAATCGGAATCCAATCCAATCCCCACCAATCCAAATCCAATCCAATCCAATCCAATCCAATCCAATCATCCAAGTTACCAATCTCTAAATTGCGCACACACAGGAGATCCAAGGTCCCAAAATCTCAAACCAATTCTCAATACTCATATCCTCTATATACCCAATCGCTTAATCCAATCCAATCCAATCCAATCCAATCCATCCAATCCATCCAATCCAATCCAATCCAATCCAATCAAACCAATCCAATCCAATCCAATCCAATTCCAATCCAATCCAAATCCAATCCAATCCAATCCAATCCCCCAATCCAAATCATCCAACCAATCCAATCAATCCAATCCAATCCCATCCAATCCCAATCCAATCCCAATCGAATTCAAATCGAATCCAATCGAATCAATCGAATCCGATCGAATCGAATCGAATCGAATCGAATCGAATCGAATCGAACGAATCAATCGAATCCGAATCGAATCGAACGAAATCGAATCAAATCGAATCGAATCGAATCGAATGAATGAATCGAATCAGAAATCAAATCAATACCTACCTGCAGAAATAATAAATCTATCTAACTTATATTCTGATCGTGAGCCCGGATACGTGGCAGGTGCCTGAACGCAGTAACATTCCTTAGCAATCTTTCGCATCCGAAAAACAACGGAAGATCTACAGAGAAAAAAACAATTCATTCAGTAGAAACCATTGTTGCTGGTTCATTATGAGAAATGGAGTTTGCTTACATAACGTTTCATTGCATTTAAGAAATATATTGAACTATTGGACCTGTCCAAAAATTCCGCTCTTAGTACCAAAAATCAAAATACCTTAATAGTGAGGCCTAACTTCCAACGGTTAGGTTATCAACTGCTATTGATATAAACCCCGGCTCTGTGCATGGTAAAACAATAGAATATTGCGAAGCGCTTATTAACAAATATAAATATGTGGATACATCAGATTGAATTACTCGAGATGTCAAATAATACTTTTATATAGATTTCAAGAGTTTGCACCTTTCTGATCACATATGCTACAGAGGGGGATACCAAGGATTATTTAACCTCCAAAAATATAACAAAATGCTCAATAGCATGCCTGATTTAGTATATTAAAACATTCGTTTTCCCTTAGCATGTTATAAATAGAAGGAATTATCTCGATTGTTCATCGAGACTAAATGAGGCCAATGAGATCCATATTTCTCATGTAAATATGTTTAAGGTATATTACACCTAAAAATAATGGAAAATCGCAGGAAATCCGTTTTTTCCACTTTTCACAACAGAATCAGAACCATTGTTATATTCTCTTTAACATGGCGATACCCGTTTCATTTTTCGATCTTTAGTTTTGTTTTTATTTGTATATTTATGTAGCTTTGCATTAGGGAACCCACGTCTCCTTTTTTGAGAGGGAGTGTGGTTCCCTTCAAACATTTAAAAAAAATTAATTTTCCTTACAAAAACATGATAAAAATATATAAATTCGAGTATTAATGGTACAAATATTGTTTTGGTTCAGGCTCAAGTTTATGTCATCTGTTTTCAAGAGAAAAAATTTTTGAAGCAATAGAGATATTGGAGTATTAAACCTGCAGAAATATAACATCTAAAGTTACGATGTCGCAGCTCAAAGCCTATTTCTGTACTTGAAATTCCGTTATCTCCCAAAATAAATTTTCAAACTATTTTCCTTTATGTTTTTGTTTTCATTGTAGATATATTTATTCAATAAATATATGAAAGAGTTATTAAACAATATTTAAATTTGTTTGCATGTTTGGGGCATAATATACTGGTACTAAAGACAGACACTTACGTATAATCCAAATAACAATATTGAACGCTGCAGTTCATAAATTTCTCTAAACTACATGTATTACTCCATATAATACGTATGTATATGGGAAAGTAAAAAAGGAATCAGGAGACAGGGTGTATTTTAATTAATAAACAGAGGCTCGCTTCAATCGGCAAACACGTTTCAAATCCCAGATGTATGTGGTATTCCACGCAGGTTTTGTCATAAAAGCGCGTATTATGCTACGAGAGATGAATAACGTAGAAAACCACAGCTATTTATTAATATAATAGTACATTTCTCTACAGTTGAATATCATGATGGAAAATTCTGAGAATTTTAATATTAATTTAATACCTAACAAAATGCATTAAAATGTAGACTAACATGCTCTGAATCATGCATTTGAACTCTGGCTTGTTAAACATCTTCTTCCTTATCCTTCCAATTCATATTAATTTCCTTTCATATTATTCATCCAATTCATCCTAATATTACTTTCTTATTAAGGTGAAGTTGTTAACGGAAAGTGTTTAAGAAATGTTTAAAGATAACTTCCAATGAACTAACAGAATATCAAATAAAAAAGTGCAATAGATATTTGAAATAAATGTTCAATACATATTGATTCAGTATTATAGACAGATGTTCTGAAATAATTCACAACACATTCTTAAAAACAACATTTGAAGTAATTATACAATCTTCCTTGATAGATTGTTTTTCGCTTTCCTTGGTAGTCATAAAAATATTGCGAAAGCTTATTACTCTTGAGAATGCTACGTAATGTGGTATATACTACGAAAATACAGGACGAACCAGTATAACTTTAATTTTATACATAGCAATGTGTAAAATTGAAATTGCAATGCCATAAAGTATTGAGAAACGCCAAAGCAGCAAAAATGTAATAACAAGACAGATAAGATTTCATCTTGTAGATTGCGGTGTGAGAAACTTGACTTTTCTGCAATTGGCCTCAAAATTGTACATTTTAAGGCTCTAGCACTATTCGTTTAGGAGTAATAAATCTATATAGATTTTAACACTGCTGACCGAGTGCCGTGGTATTTCACATGAATATTAAATACATGTTTTTCACAAATTAAAGATAAACTACAATTTGTCACATCTCCGTGAATTTCTCTTTCATTAGAGACCGATAACCCTCGCAAGTTAAACGTCACCCTCTTCTATATCCTTCTGTATTAAGAGAAAACTTTTGTTAACGAAAAGTATTAACGTGTTTACAAAATGCATGCAAGATAACTTCTAAATAAATATCAGAATAATATCAATAAAAATTAAGAAAACAAATTTTTAACTAGTGATGCTACAGAATGGAACAGTTTCCCGTAGTATTTTTCTATTTCGTTTGGTCTCGGCTTGCTATTCGGGCCTGCCACATTCTATTACCATCTGCCCAAAGTACATTTTTTTCATTTTCTTAATTTTTTAGTTTCGTAATCGTAGAATGGAATAATTATTTTAAAAATATTAAAGAAGAGCAACACTTCGTTCTATATGAAACTTTTCACTGAAAATTTGGAGCTGTAAAATTTGGAGCTGTAAGAAAATGGTGTTTAAGCGTTTCTTTGAGCGCAAAATTTGAACCTGTTTTCACAGAAAATACTGAGTTATCGAAAACCTTTCTATGAAGTCATTTCAAACCCTTCTTGTCACAAATGCAATAGTGTTATAAATTGCTGGAAATGTGAATGCTAACGACATGAGAGAAATTCAAAATAACATTAGTGTAATTTTCAGAGAAAAAATCACTGAAATCCGTTGAGTGCTCGAGGAACTTAATCTGGAATTAGAAATCTGGAAATTGGAAATCTGATTTAATAATCCCAATTTTGAAAAGTCTACAAAATTCTGAAGTGTAAAATTACAGGCCAGTTAATCTTATGTCACTAGTTTGTAAATTGTTTGAAAAATTAATATGTAATTCGATTAGAAATCATTTGGATCAGAGAGAATGATTTTTCATGAACAGCATCTCTTTAGAAATGGATTTTCGTGTAAAAGAAAGATTATTTCCCATACTCAAGACTTGTCTGAAGTTATATTTTTAGGGGGAAGAAGGGAAACAATAATTATTGATTTTGTTAAAACGTTTGATGTAATGCCGCATGACTTACTGATAGTAAAACTCATCGATACTAAAATTGACAGGCGGGCAATAGGATGGATAAGTGAATTTCTTCACGATACAAATCAAAATATCCGAATTGGTCAACATTTATCTGAAAAGCGTACCGTTTCTTCCGGGGTCCCTCAGGGCTGTGCCATTGGCCTACTGCTCTTTCTTATCTTTATAAATGATTTATCATGCAGTATAACGTCAAAAATTCGACTCTTCTCCGACGACTGTATATTATATTGGGAAATCGCCGAACAGAGTGATGTGACTCAACTACAGGGCGATTTAAATAAAATTTATGAATGGACAAGAACTAATAAAATGACTATAAATGTCAAGAAAAGTAAAGCGATTTTGTAGGGTCAGAGCTCTTCATACAATACAATATCACTTAGGTAATAATGTAGTTCCGCGAATCTCGAACTGTAAATACCTTGGCATCTTACGGGACAGCAAGTTGGGATGGGAGATACAAACGAACTATATAGTGGGGAAAACTTGGAGGTCTTTGCATTTCGTCATGAGAAATTCCTTTTGCGCGGTATACGCAAAAGGAATTGCGTATACCGCGCATGTTATATCAGTAATCAAATACGGAGCTAGTTGTTGGGATCCTTTCGGTATAGGGCTTAAAAAGATCTTTGCGAGGATACAAAACAGAGCAGGAATATTCACATTTTGGAGGAACATACCTGCGCATTAGTAGATTTGACGATTTGCCTGCGGCAGTTTTTGAGCCATTTCCTTGCTCAGCGCGAGGTTGTAGGAAGAAATATAGGAAATTAGTCAATAAGGTGAAAACATGTAATGAAGTGAAGTGAAAGGTGTGATTATTGGGGAGTCTACAGTTAAAACATATTGAACAATTAATATTCAGGTAAAATGGTATATGGTGCGGTGTAGTGAAGAAGTCATGAAGTGATTTCAAATCTTTATGTTTATTTTGCTAATCTAATAGGTCATGGTTTTATGTTTGTTTCGTTATGTTAACGAGGGTTTCACGTGTTGAAAATGTAATAATTATTATAAGTATTGTATTATGGTGTTATATAGGCGTGGAGCGGTCCGGTCCGGCTGGCGACCGGACGGGAGCCCGTAGTACAGGCCGCCAGGCATAGTGAAGGCGCAACCCCGCGTCGCTGTTGATATTCCGGGGGTGTCGGGCGATCTCCATCGCTTAATTAACGCGCCTGGTCCGCCATCGATCTTCTCCGGCGCGCATCCTGGTGTTTTCATACAAGAAGACATGCCCAGTTTCCCAAGCGTGCTGGGCGACAGTGGAGCGTTCGACATTCTTATGTGTAAAGTGGCGGATGTGCTCGCGCAGCCTTTCCTCCACAGTTCTGCCAGTCTCGCCGATGTAGTTGCACCCACAGCGACGAGGTGCAGCGTATACTCCTCCTGTGTGGATGGGAGGAGCTGGTCCTTAACTGGCAACAGAGTGGTGGAGGTGGGCCTTGGTGGGCTTCGTAGTTCTCACCCCGAACCCTCTCAAAAGTTTACCAATCATGCCTGTTATGCCTCGGATGTAAGGGACAGCCATTGTCGCCTTGTTTTCCGTTTCTGTGGTGTTGATGTGGTGTGGTACTGATTATATCAGTACTATGCCTATGTGGGATATACCTTGATTTTCTGAGCCCTTCAATTAATTTGACGTGAAATATGTTTTACAAATTGTAAAAAGGAGTTGAACAAATGTTTAAGAATTGCAAATTGGTAAAGCACGTACAAACACATCCGGTTTATTTATTTGTATTGCTTGTATTTATGAATAGAAGTGCTTCAAATAGTTTTCAATAAAGTTTCTCGAATCCTCAATAGTTTTCTGCAACAAATTCATCAAATGAATGCACGAGATTCAAACTCACATTCTTTTGCGCCGAAGGGATGAATCTGTACACGCCATTTATGGACCTCGGCCATCCGGTACTTTCATGGCCGGTATATTTCTATATTCAACAAAGCATAATTGTTTCAGTTCTAGCATTAGGAAGACGAACAATTGAGAAAATGTAAAAAAATGTCCTTTGAGCGGCCAAAGAAGGTAGCCGGGAAGAAACCATGAATAACCGAAAAGCTAGTCCAGACAAAAGGAATTAGAAATCTAACTAGTGCGAGAAAGTCTGTGCCTTTGTATAGCTTCACTAGTTTTCTAAATTTAGCAAAAGAATTTATCCACTTTACATTACAAGAGCGTGGCAATTACAGATTTTGTGGCGAAATATCGCCGTATTGTAGGACACAATTATATAAGTTTCTCTTCTTACGAGGTATTCGTAAGGCAAGAAAGCAATAATAATTTTGGAGCAGTTAGCGCTATCTCATGTTGGTGTCATGGCGTCTGTTTATATTGTATTTAAATTTCATTTTGATATATTCATCAGTTTACTTAAATTGGGCCATACAGATACACAGAAAGACAACAACTGATTTGAGGTGCCATATGTTTTACGAGTACAAATCGTAAACAGTTGAAATTTTGTTTAAAGTTACAAATAGGAACGTATGTATAGGCATGTCCGGTGAAATTAAAATGGTCCGCCATGAAACTAAAATCCCTGCCTGGGATTCAAACCCGGTTCTTTTTTATCCTAAGCGCTCAGTTCTCACACTTCTTAACCAGCTCGGCCGTCCAGTTAGGTTACGGGTTGTATACTTTTATATTAGTCAAGATATAATTCTCGGCTCAGTTCTAGAATAACAGAGCCGAGAAATTGAGAAAAAATGTGAAACAAATATTTTTCAGGATACAAAAGAACGTAGCTGTGAAGAGATATGAGGCCTACCAGAAAAGCTAGTCCAGACTTGAGAGACTAGAAAATTATCAAGGGTGAGAAAATATATGCTATTATTATTATTATTATTATTATTATTATTATTATTATTATTATTATTATTATTATTATTAAAGCAATAGCATCCATATCCAGGGCAAACGTCTCCCACTCTCTGGTGGGATAGCTCACAAATGAACTTACCATATGAGCTTAATACCTGGCAAAGAGAAAAAGAACCTGTTTTTCCTATTTATCATTTGTTATAAAGATGTATAGACTACTAGTTCATAACATCACCTGTGAATTGTCCTGGAGCACTATTTGCACTATTAAACAGTAGTTGGTTAGACACATTTACATGTTTCACACTCATCTTAAAATGTATTATTTACACTTCTATTTACACACACACACACACACACACATATATATATATATAGTGAACGAACGCGAGTGACTACGTTCGTCTCACGCGCCCACATATCAAGAAAACGCCTGTAGTAGACCGGGTGAGCGAGCGCGGAGTGGTTTGAAAAGGGGGCGCCCGCAGCCTACAATACTGTCGCGCGATGCCCGCGGCACGGCGCAGGAATATAACGTAAAAGAAGTCAGACTGGAGAGTAGAGACGACGCGTACTACCACTACACGGATGGCGCGTGCATAAATAGGCGAGCTCACGGTCAGTCTTTCTCTTTCGGTACTGAACTTCGAGACAGCAGCACTCTCTTCAGTTCTTGACCGCCAACCCAGCAACAAGAGTAGGGGTGTTGTAGGTAGGAGTGTTGGACTTCGGACTGACGCTCAGACAGCCGTCCGCAAACTCTGTGAGAATTTTTCTGGAAGAAGGTTTTTCTTGAAACAAGATTCGGAGAGATAATCTAGTCTATCAGTTCTTGTGGAGCTGAGGGCAGTACATGGGTTGAGATCAAGTAAAAGTCAATCAGCGGCGAAATTTGGGACAGCAACGCGTACGCCCGAAATACGCGCGATTTATAAATACGCCCGATACACAAGGAACATTCGCACGCGGGCGTAAACGAAATATCGCCGCGGA
>BOPP01000019.1:2081878-2086878 GCA_017312745.1 Gryllus bimaculatus | reverse complement strand
TAAGAACAAAAAAGTAGCGTCAATGTTTAAGGAACAGGCCAAATTTAAAAAAAAATTGAAACCTTCGAAATTTTTGAAATTTTAGAGATTCTAATGAAATGTGACATTCTACAATAACATTGACACATTATGAAAGGAACTGAGCACTTCTCGATCAAAATATTTAAGTAAATCAATTGGAGCCTTTATTGTTAAACATACTTGATAGATCAAAATCAGTTGTTTCCGGGCTTGAAGGCCGTGGTCCAATGGAGACTTGTCCATACGTTTCGCCTGCAACTGTGGCAGGCATCATCAGTGGCGTTGCTGGCGGGGGCGAAGTGTCCTTGTTGGCAGCGCCGCGTTGACTGACGCTCCCGCGGCTCTGGGGCCTGTATTCATAGTGAAAGGCGAGGTTCGCGCGCTCGCGTCTGATTGGCTCGCGCCACCTGTTCTGATTAGGCCTGGGTCTGATTGGGCGCCGTCAGCGGCAGTAGTTAGCTGCACAAACGGTACTAGTTAGCTGCACAGCGCGCGAACCCCGACTTTCACTATGAATACAGGCCCCAGAGCCGTGGGAGCGTCAGTCAACGCGTTGCTGCTAACAAGGACACTTCGCCCCCGCCAGCAACGCCAATGATGCCTACCACAGTTGCAGGCGAAACGTATGGACAAGAAAAGAAACAGAGATTAAATTAAAGAAGTTTACAACTAGAGAAGAGTACAAACTTATTTTAATAGCTCGATTTAGCAGAGTTGTTCCCTGAGGACCTTTGCTTGTGCTTGGCCGGCAACCGCTTTGACAATACTTCAAAAGGTTATTCCCCCAGTTACATTGCCGAGAGCCTTCCGTGGCAGGTTCGCTCAATAGACCCGCGGCGGGCACGGCGGAGCTTGTAGGCGACCTTCCCTGGAATGCGTTCGTCGCGCCCCCAACAGCTGGGCGGCTAGATGTCTTCGGGGTGTATTGCCCCGGTCGCAGTTGCGTAGCACACACAGTGTTTCCTCTGAACTATACGAATCCTTTCAAATACAAATCAGAAGTTGCGAAATCCTGTAGCGAAATACGCAATTACAAAGGATTCGCCAATTTACTTTTGAAGTGCTTTTGCACTTCCTCTAAACTTCTCACTGAGAATTCCAGTCTATCTCCCCATGATTTCAACTAAGGGCTTTCAGAGGCGCACTCGCCTCTCCCGCGAATAGCCCCACCCTAGAGAAGTCTCTTCTACCAACTGCTTTCAGCCACTGCCGTCAGAGGCGCACTCGCCTCTCCCGCGAATAGCTCCCACCCCAGAGACAGCTCTCTCTACCAACTGAAATTTTGTTTCCATAAATGCACGAAGTTAACTTTTATCCCCACCCTTTCTCCTCATATGTTCTTGCTCCCTACAAACGATCGCGTCGCTATTGGATAAAGGTGATGGCGTTGTACACTGAATTTGGCCAATAACCTCCGCGGAGTATAGGAATTTTCCATTCTCTCTGTTTCCGTTGGAACGAAGTGTCCTTCTCTACCGTCTCGAAAGTAGGCCACGTCTCTGAAGGGGTTTCCCGGCTACTGAATTATTGCTTTTGGTTCTCCATCACGATGACAGGCGTTTCGAAAGTATTCCAGATGGGGCTGCAGCTGGGCGCCTTACAATTTACCTTTTCTTCGGCCGTTGGGTGGGGTGTCATAAACATCCGAAATGGGTCAGGGGATCGTGGCTGTGGCGAGAAGGGGGGCTGCGCGCGTAACGCTGTATGTTTTTCTTCAGTAAAAATTGTCTTAGGTCTACTTTACTCAATTTAATTTATCTTAATAATTCTGAACCGCTACAATATATATATATATATATATATATATATATATATATATATATATATATATATGAAATATTCACATAAAATACAAAATTATGAATGGAGATATTGAATTTTTAGAACAAAGTATACACCGCACATTCATGTATAAATTAGAGAAACGACACGGAGTTGAAAATATTACCAATAAATTATGAGAAAATATAATACTTACCTCTAGCACAATGGAGTGAAAACATTCTAAGGACAGAGTTAAATTAGGAATGAAGAAGAAATGTGAATGATATATCCAGTGAATGCTGTCAAATTCACAAAATATTGCTTCTGCTTCTAACGTAATTCCGTCAATTCGAGAGCTCATTACTTTCTAAATTATTTGCCAAGTTTTTAGTTACCTTGTGGGTATCCTTCTCCTGGTGGTCAGAGAAATACGTACAGTGGCACAGAAAATATTTTGGGAGCAAGATAGAAGTCAAAACTGAAGGTTAGGGGTATGACAAACTTGAACAGGTAAGGTTTTGAAATTTGAAATTAAGGTTTAGCGCAGGCGACCGACGATGTACAGGGGGGTTGTGGTTAGCCATGTAATATATTACCTAGTGGAATAGATATCGGAGTGGAATAGTGGGAAAAGTGGAAAGTTGGGAAAGTGGGAAAACTTGTGAATTGACGGCATTACAAAGAAAATAAAAAAACGAAGACAGCAACAGCAAATGCGTTGATTTGTGCCAACGTCGTTAAATAATGTATTTCTTTTTCAATCCACCAGGAAAATTGTTAATTTTGCATTATGTCCTCCTTCTTGCCTAATGTCGTTTGGTGATTGAAGGGTGTCACATTCACAGAAAACTCTATTGATATATTGAAATACGTGGAAGAAGATTAAGAGGAAGAAAAGAAAAAAGTGGATGCAGGGGGAAAAGAATAGAGATACAATAATTTACTTTGTTAGTAAATATTCTTCACTAATACGAACACTTTTATGTCCTGAGTCTATCGATTAATTCACTACCCGTAGTAGCTCTCGTGATTTTACATAGGTTCGGCAACGGACGTCTCCTGAAGGCGCTAAAAAAGACGTAACCACAGAAGACACCCCGTGCGCGAGGACGGAGCGGAGAGGGCGGAAGCGGCGTCGGAGGGAGCGGCCCCACTGGCGGCGAGGGCGGCGAGGGCGGAAGCAGAGCGTAACGAGCGCGCTAATCTCGCGCAGGCGCCTGCCTTTCTCCGCGCCCCGCCCCCGCCCCGCCCCGCGCCGCGCCACCGGCGCTTGAAAAGAACAGCGCGAGCTCGGTCATTATCAGCCATTAACCGGGGCCGCGCCGCGCCGCGCCGCCTGGAGGGCGCAGGTAATCTGTGGCCGTTCTCAAGCTCCGGACAAGCGGCACTAAGCAGTGCGCTTCCCTGAAATGCACTACCTCCGCTGCAGTTGTTCCGTGAACAATTGCAGAGTCTCTCTTATTTACGAATTGCGGATCTCTCTCAATAATTAATATGCTTCTTTCGTGACGAAATCGTGTTTACAATGAGTGATTACAGTTGCTTTCCATTGTTCTTCATGCTCCATCGGACTTCTTGATGCTCAACTAAAACATCTTTCTACACTCTTTCGTGATTTTCAGTCTCCAAAGAATTTCTCATTTTATTAAAATGTAGAGAGGGATAGGAAAAACGTTTGCCTACAGAATAAGAAGAATATTATAAAAAGTATAAATAAACCTTTACCGGGCACAAACTCACGCCATCGACAGCTTTTGACTTCAACACCACAACGGCCTTTTCAACCAATCAAGGTATATATGTATCATAGCTCGGCTTGGCCACATATTATTTCCATGAAGTTAATAGTCAACCACCTTGCAATGGCACCGTGATTATGTCTTCCATCGGAAGTGAAATAATGTTCTTAAACGGAAACTTTGGTGAAAGAGGCCATGCAAACAGTAACCTATTAGAACAACGAAAGAAAACAACCTAAGTCGTAGATATTCAATGCCAGTTTCGAAGAAATTCTCTCGATAATTTAGAGGACCGTGTCAATAGATTTTCATTCATCGATACAATTCCCCGAAACTTCAGAAAATGTGAAAATTCCTCCAATCTATGCGAAATTCATCTCAAATGTGGCAAAGTTTAGTAGGTAAATAAAAAAATATTACTATATAATTACCCATTTCACATCTGTTTACAATGACAATACATTAAAACTTTAATTTTCAACCGTTACAGACTTCAGAAAAGCTATTAAATACTTCCTTCAAACAAAAAGAAACTTTCACTCATATAAAGATCCGGGGGACAAGAAATTATCTCTTTGTGTAGTAAACTTTATGTAAAACCAGAAATGAGGAACAAAAGTAGGGGTCCGTTTCAATGTCTTCGTTGCCATGATTTTGGTCTCACAAAAACAGATGTTATCACGAAATAGTTTCTATTTTCTGTGCCAAAGATTGTTCGGTTAGTTGTCCGAATAAGGAGAACACTTCAAAATGTAAACATTGCAAAGGCACTCATAGGGCGGACATACGTTTCATAGAATGTTCCTACTACAAGACACTATTGCAGCTGGCAACCAAAACCAGTCTGGCCAGAATAAGAGAAACTAGTAACATTAATAATCCTCCTCCTACCCTCCGAACCAAAACTTTCCAATTAGCACTCACACGAAAACTATTCCAAACTTTAACACCGTTCTTTCTAATGCGAACAATAGAAACAACTCAGGTCAAGTAAATAATAGAAATGTACATAGACTGCCCCACACGGACGCTATACATTGTAATAATTAATTCCCTACTCGTCAACTCAATTATAAATTCCATCTCTAGATTTATTATTAACTTACTAAATATGATCATCCTTTCTTTAATCGGTAGTATTGAGAATTCCATTTAGTCATCGTTTAACCATACCTTTCGTAATGAATCACCACAACATTAACTTCGTCCTCATGAACTCGAATGCAAATGGAATTTCCAGTAAGATGTCGAATTATCTCATTTCTTAATAGTAAACAAACGTAGAAATCATCACAATTATTGAAACGCACCTAAAATTATTGAAAGCTTTAAAATATCTGGAAACAATACAAAAACATTGGATTGACGCTCATAAGTAGGCGCAAGTGTGTTACTCTTAATTAATTTATTTATTTAATAGGTAATTATTACAAACGAATTAGATTAATTGATCCTATGTGGCTAGGCCGAAGGCCT
>BOPP01000019.1:2016855-2078637 GCA_017312745.1 Gryllus bimaculatus | reverse complement strand
TCGCCCCGCCGGCTGCACCTCGCCGTCCTCTTCATCATACAACGTACACAGCTTAGTTATCACGCCGGTCCGTCCCGTCCCGTCCCGTCCCGTCCCGTCCCGTCCCGTCCCGTCCCGTCCCGTCCCGTCCCGTCCTTCTTCGCCATTGTCGCTTTCCTTTCCTTGCAACTGTCCGGCCCTTTCTCCGTTCTATTTTAAAACTAGGCTAGCCCCCCTCCCCCCTTCGCTTCTCACTCGCCAGGCCGTGCCGCGGCGCACGCCCTCACGGCGCGGCCGCCCAGAGTCTCGCGCTGACGTCACCGCCACCCGACACCGCTCTTGGGCAGCCGCGCCCCGACACGAGGTGTTCCATGGGCAGAAGCTGACAAATGTACTCCGTCATAAAAGTACTCAACACAGCAGCAAATAACTCAATTGCCCAAGGACTAACGCAAGAAGAGTTCTTGTCAGATCATTACATTTGAACAGTTTAGTGTATGAATGGGGGAGTGAGAGTGGATTCATTTCCAGACGAAAGTTCTGACCATAACGTTCTGGTGGAAAAAATGAAAGAAAAAACACACACCTCTCAGGGAGGATGGGTTTTTCATTTCAGCTACTGCAAGGTCTAGGATGCACGTTTTCGCGAAAAACAAAATTTCCCTTGTATTTTACCATTATTTCCAAACGTACGGCGAAATTTTTTGCTCTTTAAGTGTTTTTTTTGGATACGACTTAGGTGGATTAGTTGATTCGGTTATTCCCTGGAGAACCCGAGAGATCATACATTAACAACGTGCGTGTCAGGCGAAAACCGACACTGTGACAGGTACTTAGTGGATCCAAAAATTCATGTTCTCGAACAACAGTTTCATCCGAAAAATCGATTGACGGCAAAATGCCTGTCCGCACGTCTGACCTGGTGTATGTGAACAACACTAGCGCCTAAACTAGGAGTACGATTTGTTCCAAATTGAGTAAACCCCCGTCGATGTGACCTGAGTTGAAGCTCTGCGATTTTGAAAAACATTCATTATTTTTTGGGTTACTTTACATGAAGCTCCAGGAAGATTTTCAGAATTTTCTCCAAACGGTTCCAATTTTTTTCTTTAAATTTCTAGTAAGAATAGAGTAAAATACACTTATAAAGGTGACATAGGTAAATTTTTCACTGATTACTCTACATTTTTGATAATTGCAAAACTTTGAATTTTTTCGGCGAGTTTCTTCAGCTACAAAATTGAAGTCAGAGATGTTTCCTTCAAATAAATGTGTTCTCCATAATTATATTGAGACAAAAAATGCCAAAAAAATGTGACTGGTGTTAAATATTTCTTTCATTAACGTCATTTAGGCTTTTTTCAAAATTATAGTAGGTTTCGAGCAATATTGTTTGCATTATGTGTAATTTTAAAAATACAAGATTATCTTGATAACGGCTCCAACACACTTTCAGAGGTGTCCCTCTGAAAGAACTTCCAGACACCAAAGTTTCGTGGGAGGGACCTGAATTTCTTTCACGCCAACCAGAACACTGATCAAAGATCCATGACGTCATTGTAGCCCCTCTCACCACGGTGTTAGAATGTGCCATGTCGTCTCCTAGCTACCTACAACTTAAAATCTACCAATTTTATGGCTCATTTACAAAGTTACTGGGAGTCCTGACGTTCATTCTCAGGTTTATTGATCTAGTCTCTCCTTCTAAGACTGATGCATTAGTATCATACAAGGTGCCTTCGCGTTTGAATTTCGGTCTCGCTCCAAGGGCAATGATTATTCTGGAGCCAGCAAACTCTCCCCTCCCCATCTCTTTGTTCATTCTTATGGATGTATCACAGTGAGTGGGAGCCTTGTGGACGCTGAGTTGCCTTTTGATGTAACCTATTCACTGATTTTCCCAAAATCCAACCCATTTTTGAGACCGCACTTATCATCCTTGCTCACAAGATCCTGGACAAACTTTAATATCGCACTTAAGACAAAGATATTGGATCCTTTCTGCTCGTAGGGCAGTTAATGACACTTTAAAATCCTGTGTCACTTGTTTTCGCCACCATCTGATTCCCGCTCAACAGCTGATGGCCAATCTGCCAGATGTCAGAGTGATCCCAAAACTAATCTTCCAGTCAGTAGACGTTGACTACACAGGATATTTTTAATTAGGTATGGAGGTTCGCGCAGTAAGACGGTCTCCAGAGTGAACTGCTCTTTTCATATGTATGGCCACTCCTGCCGTGCATATTGAAATTGTTTCTGCTCTAACCATTATTGAATTTTTCATGGCTTTTAAGCGGTTCATTGCCCGCCGTGGGATACCAACTTCAAGTTCTTTAAGACAACAGCACAGCATTGGTCGGTGCCAAAAAAAGGTTAGAAGCACTATTCAAGCTTCTGCAGTTACCCTTGTTTTAAGCTCAAGTAGCTGATTTTTGTTTCACTAATCGCACAGAGTGGAGATTCATTCCCCCTAGAAGTGCCTTCTGTGGCGGCCTCTAGGAAGCCAACATCAAATCTTTGAAATACCATTTACTCATAATACCACTTACTCACATACCACTTACTCACAGTCTCATGTCTGAAACTGTTTACAATTTTGAAGAATTGCTTGCCATATCCCTGCAAGATGAGGCCATTTTCAACCCGCGACCCATAGTCAAGTCCTCTGATGACCCCAATGATTTCGACTACTTAAACCCTGGCCATTTTCTAATTGAAATGCCACTCACATCTCTTCCATTTTCAAGCGTACTTGCCGACTCCAGTTCACGTCTGTCTCAGCGGGGGCAAGCTAAGGCAAGAATGCAAAGTGTGTGGGCAAGGTGGTCACGAGATTACCTACACACATTGCAACCGAGGTAAAAGTGGACGTCCACCTCACCAGACGTCAAAGTAAACACTCCTGTCCTCCTCATTAAAGACAATATGCCTTCACTAACTTGGAAGTTAGGCATAATAATAGAATTGCCGGGATGGTCGCGTTAGGTCGGCCAAGGACAAAACCCAATGTGGAAATTTTGTGCTTCACATGAATAGGTTGTGTCCCTTGCCTTATGACAATGTGGACAGCCAATGATGTACATATTCATTCCACCCAGATTTAGCGTACTATAAGTTTATTTTAGGTAGGTTAGGATGTAACTAGTTACTATATTTAAGATGAAATTTAAGCTCCGTCATAGATTTGTTAGTTTCTAGGTTGTTAGTTCTAATTGTCTCGTGTGTTGTAATTATGTATTTTATTTATTGTAATTGTGTCACTACACTTCTTTGCTCACACATCCTGGGGATAGGCCAGCACGCTCGGCATCTGTCTTCTAACTTACGTGCAATTGAAGGTCAGTCTCCCTCGGTTGTGCATTACTTTGTCACTCTCACTCATCCCCGTATCGGGCTCGTAATTTTTTATGCTGGTTTTCTCTTTGGCGTTTAGCATACAGCTTCACGCGTCTTAAAGCTCACTCGAGCAATTTTAAAGCAAACTGCCTTAACGCAGCCCAAAGAGCGAATTACGTGAATGTGCATGCTCAGTGAGGGTAAGCCAAGGCAAGGATGCAACCCTTAGAAACAAGCAGACACAAAATAGTACTTTGCCATACGCGTGTTTACCTTCACAGGCGTGTAAGCTTCAATCAACTTGTCACTGCGCAGATTTTGGCTGGTCCGCTTCGGTTGTTGTGTTCTTTTGTTTCTTCCAATGTCCACTCACCATTCAAGGCTCTGACTTGTCATACTCAGCACTTGTCCTCCCATCTATGTTCAGGCTTGGCCAGACAGCCTGTTTTGCGTGACTGCCACCCGATATCACCCTCACTGATAATATCTTCTCCCATTGTAAATTTATTGTTTTATTAATTATTTAGGATCACTAATATTAGTTTTTTCCTCTTTACCATTTCCTCATAAAATTCTTTTTGCTCAACACGGTTATTCCTACTCTCATCCGATCCTCAAATCTCATGATGCACACATTTACTCATATATCTACTGTATAGCCTTGCGCTGCAGTACCCACCTATTTTTTGTGGAAAACTGACGTTCGACCCCATCGTTCAACCGCCAAATTAAGTTTCACAGCAGGCAGTTCTTGACCCCCACGTGTGGTCCGTGTTGGCGGGCTCCGTAAGTAAATAATAGTTAAGTTTTACTGTCCAACTTCGGGCTGTTCCCAGTTGGTACCTCAAATTTCAAGTGTACTCTCTGTGTAGTGTGTAGTGTGGTGTCTCTCACTGAACGCATTCTTAGGAATTTCCCCACTGACCCTAAGACAAGAATTTGGGCCCTGCAAAAAGAAACCTAGAGCAACGAGTGGGTGTGGTGTCGTTGTAGCGTAGTCTTAGATCCTTTCCTCCTGAGTCTAAGAGAAGTGCTTGGGCCCTCGCAGGAGGAGAGGCGCAGGAGCGAGAGCAAGTGGGAGCGGAGAGTGGCGCCGATTTGCGCGCTGCCTTCTGCGCCCGCGGGCTGTGCGCAGGCGCCGTGCGGCGAGCCACTACGGAGCTGCGTGGAATACCTCCACTTCGAGGACTACGTGGAACTAGAGATTTCCGTTGGAATGTGGTGGATTTTGGAAATTGTTAAGTTAAAATTCATTATCTTAACGGACGGACACGTTTTGGAATACTTTCGGATCTCTGTATATTTCATCACAAAACAATGAAGATCTAAATGTCAGAAGCATTTAATTTCGTAATAAATGTAATTTCGACCAAATGCATGGTTTCATTCAGTAAGAAATATTAAATTGTAAAAATGCGTCTATGTTAACTACAGTCTATAAAGTTCTTAACTTCATTCTGAAATATAAATAAATAAAAAAAATAATGTGTCTATTTCTACCTTCAAGTTCAAAATTATTAATATTATCTCGACATCTGACCCAACTGATAACTGAAAGTATACATGTCTTAGACGAATTGACCACTATGTTTTATTTTGTGATATTGTATGTGTATCTTTGTCGTTTTAAATACCATTTCGTGTTACATGAGTACTTCAAAAATTGTAAATTACCTGTACTAATAATGTTACCGTAATAAATAAACCAATTATGAAATATAATATATACACAACCTCCAAATGTTTGAGAGATCACATTGAAATACAACGATCAACGACACCAGATAGCGGCTGTCATGAGACATCACAATAATTTTGCCAAGAATGTTTACTTTCATTAAACGCTTTTTATGGAGCAAAATTTTTATCACAGATTTATGCACGTTAATAATAGAACTAGTGATGCTACAGAGTGGATCTGACTCCCCGTATTGTTTTTCTATTTGTTTTAGTCTCGGCTTGCCATATACTCTTGCCAGATGCCCAAAGTACATTTTTTGGCCATCTATTGCCGCTCAAAGTACATTTTTTGACATTTTCTTCATTTTTCGGGTTCCTAATTGTAGAGCGGAAATATTATTTTAAGATTATTATTGAACAGTAGAAACTCGTTCTAAATGGCAATTTTCTTTGAAAAATGTAAACCTTTTTAAAAAACCGGCGTTTAACCGCTACTGTAAATTCGAAATTTGAAGCTCTTTTTGACAGAAAACTTTTGAGTTTTCGATAAACTTCATTTGAATTCATTTTCAGTACTTTAACTCACAAATATGAGTACAATAGTGTTTACAAATTGCTAGAAGTTGTATATCAACAATGTGAGAGATCTTTTAAAATTTACATTTGTGTAATTTTTGAAAAAAATACACCTACATGAACTTAACGTAGTATTAAACAGTATAATAAGCACTATCCATATTATAAATGTTTTTGTAATTTTTGAAGGAAAAAAGAATAGAGTGATATGACGTGTATGTCATCTTAGTAGATTTAGCACTATCCCTTCCAAAAGCTTAAAGAAAAAAATGGAGCCGTTTTTCAGAAAATCTTTTTAAAATTGCGCATATTAGATGCAAAATGCTCCTTTTATAAGTGTATTTATTCTTACTCTATTTTTACAAGAAATTAAATGGAAAATTTTGGAGCCGGTTTTTGAAAAAATATTGAAAATGTCCGAAGGGCTTAATGTGAAGTACCTCCAAATTTTGAAGAATGTTTTTCAAAATCTCAAAGTTTCAAAGAGGATTTTTCAATTCTTCAATTCAACAAATCCTACGCTTTAGTGTTCACAGACACCAGACGGACGGACAAACGGGCGGACAGATGGACAGACGGACAGACGGACAGGCGAACGGATAAACGGTCGGCCATACGGTCGGCCAGACGGACGGACGGACAGACAGACGGAAAGACGGACGGACAGACGGGCAGAAAGACGGACGTTTAAAAAAACAAGTTTTTCGGTTTCAGGAAACCCCAAAACGTGTATTTCCGTTGAGCTCTCGAAATCGATTTTTTGCAGCATTAAATATCATACCCTATACTATGTATATTATTATGTATATACGTACGTATATGGGAAAGTAAAAAATGGCTCATTTTTAAGTGTCAATCATCTACAATTCTTTCCAATTTGATTTGCGACCAATAAGAGTGAATAAAATCGGTCATTAGACTGAAAAGGCACATGCAAATCTTTTATCAATAATAGAAAACAATTCAATACCTAATAAGAAATATTATGAAATTCTCTGTAATTCTTTTAATATTATTTATTATGTGTAACATCTATTAATCAACTTGCTGCACTACTGGAATATTAATATATCTGATCAAAATAATAGACGAACTCTGCCTTGGCAATGTAAATAAATTAGGATACTTAATCAACTAGGTAAATTTTACTTTCATACACATAATGTATACCAAATTGATGCTGTTTGTGTTTTACTTAAAAAGTAAAAGTATTCCATATCGTAGGATAACTGTTTTATGTTATGGACAATCCTATTTTCCTTAACTGATTGTCTTTAGGACTACAAACTACTCTTTGTATAATAATTTGAGTTTGTTACCAGGAAATGTATACTATTTTCTAAACATTATTCTTCACAACAGCTAAATGACGATTTTGGGACTTCTTTTGTGAATGATATAATTTTAAGTAGGTTTTCGTACGTTTTATTTGGTTATACTTTGTATTGTGTAGCTGCAGTAAAATATGTGTAATATTAGTGTCGCTCATGGCCAGGATTTATTTCTTTATTTCACATAACAGGAGTTTTCTTCTTTCATATTATGAATTTATTGTATATGATGTATATTGACATTTTACAAATAAATATTGTTTATACGAAGTACCTTTTTATTTTCACTTCCTTCACTACAATTTACTTCACTACTTCACAATTATTAATCCTTTCAGAATGACTAACTTCTATATTACCTTGCGCATTAATTTCACATAAAATATATTATATTCTAGAACAATGCACACCATATTGAAAAATTACTTGGTAATGTAATTTCAAATGTATTGGTTCACGTCTGCCCTCAATTTCAATTGGCAGACCGCCTATCGACGCTTATTGGTTGGCGAGGGGCAGAAATGGAGGGGCGAGGGGCAGAAATTATTTCGTATTCTTTATTTCTCTGGGACTGGGGGGTGGACCTTCTCCCCTCCACAAAAATAAAGAGCAGCCGATTAACACTGAGTGCCATCTCTGTTACATAATCTCTGTTTCTAGTCACATTTTCGGGTATTACTTTTTTATTTCGAAAATTACATAGAAATATACAAAACTGCAAAATTGAAAATAGAGAATTTTTCCTTAGAGAAAGTGTTGTTCAAAATTAGCTCTGTAAAAGAGCCATATTTATATAATTTTTTATAAAAGCTATTAGTTTTTGCGTAATTTCTGTTCGAAATTGATGAATTGAATATGGGCGTTCCGTCGCACATAACGATAACATTGTAACATTGTCAGAATGTACGTGCTGTTATGACACCACATGTTGAGAAATGAAATATAGAGAATAGCAATCGTGAATTACGAGAAACTAGTGGTACTGAGTGGTATAAATGCTTTAATAACTACTTTGAAAGGATCACAATGCAAGGCTTCTTAGATACATACAAAAGACAATAAACATTTGTCGGTTACCATCCCAACCATGAAAAAGCAACAACCGTCGCATATTCGGTCACCGTGTAAGGTCTGAACAAATATATCATATGAACAATAATATATTTATGCTCATCCAAAAACTCTCAAGAATTGTTAAGAAATTAATATGAAATTATTTTTAGGAATTTTAAGTATATGGGACTTAAGCAACAACTAACGATCGCCTTCACTTTATTTAGAGTTGGCACGTTATCATGAGTTCATTCCAACATTTATGGTATTCTTTGGTTCAGTGCGCAGCTCTTATTGAGTTGAGTCAGTGATGGTCAGACAATGGATGTTAGTGTTTTTTCCGACCGGTTACTTTCATCCAACTCTCATCGCATACACCGTATCAGAATGCAGGCAACGCAAATGGCATAAAAGCTCGCCAATGATTTTCTTCCTCCTTCGATTGCAATTTTCTTCAACTTTAACTTCCGAATAAACGTTTGGTCAAATTGACAATTGAAACTGAATTCCATCCAACTATCAAAGACCTTCATGCTTCCCAACAATATAAATGCGTGTTTTCTTTTTAGAGACTGCTGGTTTCTATAGCTCTTTCTTTTGATTCTGTCGTATTTTCAGGCGCGTCAATTGCTATGATCATTAGAAAATGTAGCTCATTTTTTTTTTATCACGGGAAGTGTTGTTGTTATGGATGGAGGGGAACGTCTGCAACATAAACGGCGGCATAAGACGTTTACCCGCCAGGTATCTCCCACCGGCGGTGCAGTGCCCCAGTCGGGAAAAGGTTAAGCTCTCGACTGATCTCCCGAAATGTGTGGTAGTGTAGTGCATGTAAGTGTAAATGTGCGTTTTCACACATAAAGGGTGAGGATATAAAGAAGAGGAAGGAAAGAGCGCGCGGCCCGTGGCCCGTTTGGTAGAGAACTGCTTCGGCATTCGCTTCGTGTTGATTGAAAAAATAATAAAACAAACATGGAAAACTACCAATCGCTAGAATTCTCCTTCGGGCAGCGGCTGAATTGAAACTAGCTCTGTAGCTGGTGTCGCAAATCCTGCCCCCTTCGGGGCTGGAACTCTGACGACTGGTGCTCTGAGCCACTAGCTCTTTCGTTTCGCCTGGGGAGACGGCGGTCGGGGCGGGTGAGATTCTCCGCTTCGCTCGCACCGTGGGTGGGTCCGGCGCGGCCAGCGGCACCCGAGCACCGCCGATGAGGCCCGAGAGCGCACGCCAGCTGAACGAATCTCATGACGTCAGAGCGTGCCGCAGGCAAGGGTCGGTGGTGACCCGGAGGTCACTGCTGCGGCCTGTCCTCAGCCGGGGCGGTGGAAAGTCAATGGACGCAGCGGGAAAGGGAAGCTGGGTAGACGGCGGAGCACATCCGGCGCGTCGGGTGGTCGGCGCGAATAGGCGTCGTTGGCGAACGTGAAACAAGTGAAGGCAGGAGAAGCTGTAGTGCCAGTCCGCGCGTAACCAACACCCAGCACCGCAGCCCTCTAATTGTGGCGGAGCTCACTTCGGGTCGACCTACTGCTGTTCACTTTAGACCGCTGACGTCACGGTTTAAAGGCCTCCCTGTGCCGGCTCCGAGTCTTCTCTGCGCGAAATGAACAGGAACGAGCCGGGAATATAAAGGTCAAAGCACGCTTACCTTTCGGGATAAGTGTTAACGTTGCTTTAAAGTAAGAAATCTTATCTGGCGGAGTATGAATGAAGACAGAAATGTGAAGTTGTTAATTTTAATTGATTTAAGTACTAGTAAACTTAGTACAAAGTTTTATTACTTACACTTAACTGAAGGTCTGCGTTACCCTGGCAAAGGGTAAGTAAGTTTCAGTGTTGTCACTCATTTTTCTTTTGACTATATTACTACCTCTCGCAGTAGAAAGAAAGTTATGTAATAATCAGTGAAAAAACAGAATTTTCGGCAGAAAAACTCTTATTATCGGGCCCTGTTAACGAAAAAGTGGATCTATACAGTTACTAAATGTAGAAACAAAAACACATGGTAAACCCAGAATTCATGTTTTGTGAGTCCTGATACAGAAAATCGATTGACGGCAAAACGTCCGTCCTGTCTGTCTGTTCGTCTGTGATACATACGAATTTTTTCAAATTCAATCGATCTGGCTTCACTCAAGGCGCTTTTGAAAATCTTGAAAATTTTGGGTACTTTACATAAAGCCCCCTGGACATTTTCAACATTTTCTCAAAAACTATTCCAAATTTGTTCTTTAATTTTCTTGTAAGAATTGTGTAAAATACATATATAAAAGTGCCATAGGTCAGATGTGCGCGGTTTTTTAATTGGTAATGATCTTCGTAGATTCAAAAAAAAGGACGGTTATTAAAAAGGGCAAGAGAGAATTAACGTTATTTTATGTTAGAAAAATTAATTTTTATAACAAATTGTTATCCAAATATTTTCAAATCCATTCACTCAAATTGCTTCAACGTGCATGTCTTGATCGTTATCAGTCAGAAACTTAGAATATTTTTATTCTTAGACAAGAACCCATGTTTTATGCTCATTTTCAGAATTCACTTTCAAGACTTTCTCATTTTAACCATTTTATGACATCCGCAATTCAGAACGAAACAGAGGACGTGGAACAATAGAAGGGAGAAGGGCAAAATATTAGCGTTATACGGACTACAGAGAAATATTTTCAGACAGTGTGCTTATAGGGTGTTAATAACCATTTATTTTAACAGACTTTATTCTAACTAACAGAGTTTTGGCACTTCTATAATAGTCATAAGCGCCGAAAAACAACAATTGAATTGTCGAGACGTTTTGCAAATCCAATAAGAGATGTCAAAAATTGTTTAGAAGTTGAAAATTCTAAAATAACATACAGACATTTCCAATTTATTTATGTTTATTTATTCTTTAATAGTATTTGCGATCAGAATTGCTTCAAATGGTTTTCAATAAAGCTTCCGTAATTGTCAGTTATTTCCTGCGGCAACAGAGAATTGTGACAAATAACATTTACCGACCAAGACTCGAGCAAGCCATCTTTCCTTCAGAAGGTCCGTGTCGTAAACACCAATTAGCCACCTCGGCCACCCGGGTAGTATACGCGGTTTTCTTTTATATAATGGCTACACCACAAGTTAGAGGATTTTTTAAAAATTAGCAACAAGATTTATCTACTTCTTCGTTACCAGAACCTGGCAATATGATTTATTCTGGCGAAATTTCGGTCTTTTCTGGCGCAAGATTACATAACTCTCTTCATATGGCAAGAAAGTAATAATAATAATAATAATAATAATAATAATAATAATAATAATAATACTTTATTGCAAAATGTCCTCTCTTCCAAATCATATATAAATCAGAACAGTAGTTATGTGAGACAACGGCAACGGCAAGTCTCAGTGAAATTACTCATTTTCAGACCGATCGACAAAAACTACAAAAGTCCAATGTGTGTGTAGCTACAATGTGTCTGTAATTAACGGTGGAGCACGAGGCGAGGAGAAACATAAGAGAAGAGCCATTAATTTTCGTTGTTTTGCGTTGAGAGAATGTGTTCAGTCAAGTTTGTAAGCATTCACGAGGTTAAATGGAATATCACACATTCAAGTTCAACGACTGACAGCATTTTTTTGTAACGTTTGCTTCCAAATAATGGCAGAGGAAAGCGTAATAATAGACCTGGTGCTATAAAGCATGAACATCTTGTTAAGGTAAAAGAACATACAGAATCCTCTCCGAAGTAAACTGCATACTACTCATCGGATTCTATGAAGTTTTCGCCGAGTGAATTGAAAAACAAAACATTGCACAGCGCATTAAAATTATTTTGAAAAGGGAAAGGTTATAACATGTGAGCTCTACTTAAAGTTTTTCAATTCAATGCAATTTAGGCGACACAGAGTAGCCTAGATATTGGTTTAGAGCGCAAATGTTTAGGATCAAGTCTTAAAGAGGCAAATCTCAATGATAATGCAAGAAGCGTTGCTGAAACTGAGATGTTTATTTCCAAAACGCATAGAAATAAAATTGTATAACAAAATACAAGATGTCACAAAATTGTGTACAGAAAATCCTAATGTTTAAGCAATCTGCTTCAACTTCGTTTAGATCTTACCCGTTCCACAAATACTAGTGCAGGAGATGCTTTATTATAGACAACTGTGGGTCAACGTTTTTGAAACCCGTAACCACAAAGATAATATAGATCGTTGCTACATATACCACGAAAAACAAGCTTCGAAACCCCGAAAGAGGCCTGCACAATTGTTAATGAATGCATTAAAACTAATATCCCTGATTACATCGAAAAAATGCGTCTTTTCTATAACGCGAAAACGCAGATTCACGAAATTTGTTTTATATTACTTATGTGAATTTTTCAATAGCCAACTCTCTTACAACAATAAAATGTATTTTTGAGGTAGGTATTGTTATTCTACAAGAAATTTGATTGGTAAATTTTTCTTGAGATGAAACAAATACATGTCTACATTTTTATTTAAACTGTAAATCATACCGTAAGTTTTTATTTCAATAATTCCTCAGCACATATTCGTATTCATTCACTTGGTACATAATTTCTGAAAAAAAAAGAATAGTCAAAATATAAATAGTTTTTTGTTATATCAAAAGTTGTAACTTGAATTACCTCAAAATGATATTTCTAGAGTATAACTGTTTTTTTCACTCACCAATTCATTTTACTCGTACATGGCCAACGGTTTCTGGCATGTTGCCTAAGAATACTAAAATAAAAAACTTTTATTGTAAGAAGAAATCAATCATTGGGGGAATATGTACTGTTGCAGTTGATATATTAAAATGCTAATTAAAAGCATATGGTTGTACGTGAACGTTTTGTAAACATGTTGCATACGCACACATTCCAAATTCAATTTATTTTACGTGAAGAACATTCACAGCTTAAAAGTATTGAGGGCGTAATATTCTGGGAGAATAAAATTCTAAAGGAATTATCACAATATCATTTAATGCATCCCATGACTACTATCCTATTGTGCTGTATTGTTTACAGTATTAGGTCAATGATATAGTACATGAAAAGCTTAGTTAGATATGAGACTCAATGCATCAGCGCTCGCACTAATCAATCGTATTCAGTTATAATTCCGCACAGGGCTTCCGTTCTTCTTTGGGGATTACAACATGGCTACAATTGTTTCACGAACGTGTTCGCGCCGCAGTAACCTCTAGACGACTCGTAGTGAAGGAGCATTCACAAAAAGACATACTTTTATTATTGATGTCGGATGGAATTAAGTAGGGAATGCGGATGACGCATAGGATGAGTATCAGTAAATGTACGAAGCATAATTAGATGCAAATTCATGACCAGTAAATGCTGATGACTGCGGAGATGGGATGATAATACAACGGTGTAATATTTGTAATTTCCTTAGAGAAAGTTTGACCCGATGTGTGAATACAAGTTTAGTGTACATCTGTGTGAAAAGACAAAGGAAGCTCCTATAAAACAGTGGAAAGTAAAGACAATTATCAAACAAATAACTGAAGTGGAAGAGGGATTAATGTAAGGTATGGACAGGTTTATTTTTCTTGTATTAAATTACAATTGATCAGTTTTTGAACAGCTAATATATACTTTAGATGTTTAACCTGTTATAATGCTTGTTTTAACTTTCTCGTGTACGTACGTATACGGAGTAATACACGTATACTAGGGAACGTTATGTAATGCTGTGCAAAATCGATTTCGAGAACCGGAAACGGAACGGAACGGAACGGAAATACACTTTTGGGATCCACTGATACCGATAATGTAGTTCTTTTCAAAACATCCGTCTGTCCGTCTGTGAACACTCCAAGCACCTAAACCATGCGTGGGACTTTTTCCAAATTGAAGAAACCCTCTAACTACAATGAGTCTCCCTACAATTACAAAATTAAAGATAGTTTATTCCTTAAAATAAAATTTGTTCTCCACAGTGAGTTCTTTAATGAAGGTCATGTAGAGTTTTTTTTGAAAATTTTAGTTTTCGCGCAACAACGCGAGGACTATGTGCAATTTAAAAAAATTACAAAATAAGATTTTCTCAAAAACGGCTTCAATTTTTTTCTTTAAACGTTTGGTAGGGATAGCGCAAATTTACTCTATAAGATGACATAAACGCCGTAATGCTATTCTTTTGTTTTTTCAAAGTTACTCTAATGTAAGTTTTGAAATATCTCCCACGTCGTTTTTATGTACATTTCCTGCAATTTGTAAACACTACTGTATTTGTGGGTTAATGTGCTTCAAATGACTCGATATGAGATTTTTCGAAAAGTCAAACATTTTCTGTGAAAAAGACCTTTAAAGTTCGAATTTGCAGTAGCACTTAAGCGCCATTTTTTAAAAAAAGGCTAACTTTTTCAATAGAAATTGCCAATTAGCACGAGGTTTTACTGTTATTTCATATTCTAAAAATAATATTTCTGTTCTACTATTAGAAAATCGAAAAATTAAGAAACGTTTTAAAATGTACTTTTGTTGTCGATAGGTGGCATCTGGCAAGAGTATGGGGCGAGTCTGAATAGCTAGCCGATACCAAAGGAAATAAAAAAAACTAATACGGGAAAGTCTGTTCTCTTCTGTAGCACCACTAGTTTACATTCCGGTATACGTACTAATGTACGTGGTATAGGAAAAGTTATGTGATGGTGCGGAATATCAATTTCGAGATTTCAACGAAAATACACGTTTTGGGGACCCCTGATACCGAAAAAGTTGTTATTTTCAAAACGTCCGTCCGTCTGTCCTTCTGTCCGCCCGTCTGTCCGTGCGTCCAGCTGTCCATCTGTTAATCTCCTAACACTACTAAAGCTTAAACCACACGTGAGATATTTTTGGAATTGAAGAAACGCGCTTTGTTCAAAGCGATTTAATTATACCTCGGACGGGACCAAAATTAAATTTACGACAAAGGCCAAGAAAACGGACAATGTAAATTGGAACATGGAATATACAAGGCCTACGAACAAAGCAGAGGGAGGTCATCTCATAAATTGAAAAAAATGAAGATGGACATAACTATACTTTCGGAAACGAAGAAAAAAGGGACAGTGGAAGAAATTTTGTATGTGTATCTTCATATTTGGAGTGGTATACCCAAAGATTTTAGAACTAGAGGTGGAGTCTCTTTCCTTATAAAACGTAAATGGACAAAATTCATTAAACAGATAGAGAATATTAATAAAAGGATACTAAGAATAGGCATGAACGTTTTTTGTCATAAGATAACAATTTTAGGGACATATGCCGTAAATGATAATGCACTTGTAGATGAAAAGAATAAGTTCTTTCAAGACGAAATTATAGCGAGTATTCCGTATCAAAACGAAATAATATTAATTGGGGATTTTAATAGCAGAGTAGGTAATAGAGAACGTGAAGCAGTAGGTCAATACGGAGAGGAAAATATTAATGACAATGGAAAAAGATTAATCAACCTATGTAAGGAACATGCACTATGTGTAGGGAATACGTTGTTCAGACAAAAACATCCACAAATATACAGGAATAAATCCAGTAAGAAATATTCAATCTGTAATTGATTTAGTTCTGGTGACGAATGGAAGAAGAGTTAAACTGAATGATGTGAGAGTATACCGTCAACCAGAATGTGGAAAACTGATCATCATGTGGTAGTGAGCAAATATGTTTTTCCTTTTAGAAATAAACGAAGATGTACTGAAAATGATACTGTGTTTTTAATTGATGAACACGATGTAAATTTTAAAACAGATCTTTTAAAACAATACCTTTTAAAACAACACCTTTTAAAACAAACAAACAGTGTTGAGATGCTCTACCAAAACAGAATTAAGAATAAGCTAGAAAAATCAGAAGATAAAAGTCCCGAAGAAATGTACAATCATTTAAAAGAGGCTGTTTTTGAAGCAGCTAAGTGAGTTCTAGTGGAGCAAGAAAAAAGCAAATTTTTTTAGATAAATTTAGCGAAAATTTAGAAAGCATGATTAAGGAAAAGAAAATATTATATTTGACATGGATTTCAAATAGAAATGACGACATACGAAATGAATATGTAGAAAAGAGAAAAGAAGTTAAAGAATTAGTAAAAATCGAAAAAAAATGAACACTGGGAGAGATTATGTAGGGATATAGATAGAACATTGAGAAAAACTGTAACAGAAGCAAAGTAAAAATAATAAATCCTACAAAATGGATTGACTACTACGAAACATTATTGTAAGAAAATAGAGTCGAATACCAACAAGATTTGGAATGCACACATTGGCAAGAATGGGAACCTGAAATTAGTCGGCTTGATGTTAAGAGGGCTTTGGCGAGAGCCAAAAACAATAAAGCTCCAGGACCAGGAAACCTTAGAATGGAACTTTTAAAATACGGAGGCTCTAGTATAATTGAATACCTTCAAAATCTTTTTAACAGAATTGAAAGTAGCGGTGATATCACGTAGGTATGGAATATGTCATACATCAGTTCCATACACAAGAAAGGTGACAAAACTATTTGTGAAAATTATAGAGGAATTAGTGTCATTCCATCAATAGCTAGGCTATTCGCTAGTATTTTAAAGGAAAAAATACAAAAAGGAATAACTTTCAGCGAAGAACAAACTGGCTTTAGGAGTGGGAGGTCATGTTTGGATAACAGCCATTGCTTACGCCAGATAATTAAAAAAAATGGAATGCACAATATAGATGCATATATGACATTTATTGACATGGAAAAGGCCTATGACAGTGTTCCAAGATGTAAACTTTGGCCAGCGATGAAAATACTGAAAGTGCAAGAAAAATGGATTAATTTAGTTACAAAAATGTACCAGAATACTGAAGCGTGCATTAAAATGGGGAGGAAAATTACCCGAATCATTAGAACTAACAAAGGGTTAAAGCAAGGATGTAGTTTATCGCCACTTTTCTTTAATATATATATATATATACAGTATATATATATATATATATATATATATATATATATATATATATATATATATATATATATATATATGGAACAAGCTTTAGAAACCAGGTACAAGAAATGTTCTCAAATGGGAGTTCCCATAAATGACAAGTGCTTACATTATTTCCTTTTTGCAGATGATCAGGTAATTATGGCATCAGATCGGGAAGTTATGGAGTATATGCTTCGCAAATTAAAAAAAGAATACGAAAAATGGGGACTTAAAATCAACCTTAAAAAGACAGAATATTTATGCATAGGAGGAGATGCCTCTAATATTAATGTCGCTGATGACGAGATAGCCAACGTTTCGAAATTTAAATATCTTGGGACTGTAATTACTGACGCTGGGAAAATTGATGAAGATAAAAATACTAGACTCGCAACGGGGAGGAACGCAATCAAAGCTCTGCGTGGCCTTATATGAAATAGTGTGTTAAGGCAAGACACACAAGACACATATTCTTCAGTATCGTGGAAAGTATTATATTATATGGAGCAGAAATGTGGCCGTTGATAAAATGCCATAGAGACGGTCGATAGAGCTGGACTTTATGAGAAGATCTTTGCAGATAACAAGACTGGATAAAATAAGAAACGAAGTGGTGTGGGAAAGAGCTGGGGTTCAAACAATCATAACCAGAAGACTAGAAAATAAGCTCTTCAATGGTATGGACATGTCCAGAGGATGCGAAATGAGAAATGGCCAAACCAAATTTTAAATTGTACGTGACGTAGTGTTACGTAAATGTTACGTGACGTAGTGAAATGAAAATAAATTCAAATAACAAAACTAAAAATAGTATATTGAAAAGTTACAGACTAGTTACAATAAATTGCAAAATTTAAACACTCCGGCAACCTTTTCCTTCCAGTACCCTGCTTTACCGCAGAAAAAAGCCACGCGTGATGCGAGCTGTGGTCCTCTGTCCCGTGACAATTACCGTCACATGGCCTGATGCCAAAATTTAAAACGGTCGCCGTTCTCGACCGCGTGCAGAAAGCACCCGAGATCGTCTGGCCCTGACACTCCGGATATCTCGCCCACACTCCTACGCTCCTTGTCCTACTCTTACTACGCTCCTCGATGCAAATGAATGAGAACGCGCGGCGCAGATTGCGCCGCGTAAATAGTTGAGGGCTACACCCCCACCACACAAGATTCCAGGTAGGCTCGCCTGCTGTCGGCAAGCGAGGCTCGCTGGCCAGCTTCCTAGGAGTTTACAACCTAAGGTTAAATTGGTTCTGCCACGCTGTCTGCGTCAACTGCCAGAGCGCAAAATCCCGGAAGTTCAGGATCAACCCCTTCCTCCCCCGCAGCGCACTTTCTGGCCCTCGTGTTAACGACGCCACAGTTACTTGCCTTAGAATATTGTAATGTCGTTAGATTTTTAGCCACCCTCAAAATATTTTTTCCCGTCATGGAAAATGGCATTTGCAAATAAGCCAGGAATTCTGCACTTTCCAGAATGCAGCTCTATTTACGATGCATTGGTAACATTGGTCTTTCCGACTCTTACCACGACTGGAAATATCTGAGTAGGAGATGCGCGGGGACGCGGCGCCGCTGGATAAGCCCTCCCCGTCCGGGATGCCTCAGAGTTTCGGTCGGGGCTGCTATTGAACGATCGCTTTCCCGTCGCCGTTGGTTGGCCTATGAACTGCTGTGGCTAGTTGCTTTGTTCGTATTGATTCCATTTTCATCCTGATATCGAGGATGAAAGAAGTGTCGGGTCTCAGAAGTGAGAAATGATGACGCTGTAGGTAGAGAGGAATGAATAACAGAAGACAGGAATTAGATGTACGGGATATGGTATGTGTGTCGGAAAGTGGTCCGGGAAATAGAAAAGAAGAAAATGAGTGGGAATTCGTCTTGCTACCGAATGCATGTTTTCCGATAAGGTTCAAATGAAGATCAGGTGAAGTGCTTTTCTGAAAGAAAAGTTTAAATATTTCCATTTGTGCCTATTAGATGCAATTAAATCCAAATAAGTTTCATACGTTATATTTCGTGTTCCTTTTTTGATTTTACCTTGATTGTTTTTTTAACAATTTCACAGTGTTCAGTGTACCTGGAATTTGGATAAACCGAAAACAACAGAAATAAAAAAAAACAAAATAAAAATACCAGAAAGAACCTAAAAATTCAGGAATTTAATTTGAAAACAGGTATTTTTCTTTATTTTCAAATTTATCTCCAACATTTGTACACATTAACATACGGCATCGTATTCAGTTAAGTGTTTGATTCAACTCAGTACATAATAATGGCGAGTAAAATTCGAAATATGCATGAAAGGTGCTTGAAGATTGCGCAGTCCTTGACTCCCGCTTCATTGCTGTGCTTGAAACTGTGAAGCATCATCACTGTGCTTCAACCAATGCCAAATCTGTAAATGCACGATAGGCAGAATGTACTGCGTATGTCAAAATTACATTGAAGTCGGCGACCACAAGATGAAAATGTCGTGTAACACAAAAACTGAAGCTATCAAGAACTGCTGCGTAGGCGTTAGACGATTATTACTACTTGAAGGGTATTCCAGATGCGCTGCTATTTCTTCTGAAACCTTCAGGGACACCCTATTTTACAGTCGGCATCTGGTTACGAACTGAGCATCATCCAGAAGTCATAAACATGCTTTTTTTGGAGAAATTGCTTGTTCTGGACTCAGTGTTTTTTAAATCAAGACTTCAAAAGTTAAGCATCAAAATGATCTTCCTTCTTAACATTTCGTCGCGCGCCCGGCCATTCGTAACAAGAGTACACCTGAACTCCGTCCAACGCACCTGTGATGTAGTTTTCTTTCTTCATTCATATACTCTTCTTACGTATCTTTAAACCTTTATTAATACCCGCGCGCAGTTTCTTGAGCCTTTATTTCGCTAGATGCGAGAGTGATGGGGGTTGGTTATTTTGAAAACCAATATCAAATATCTCTAATATCAAATCTGTTGCTCGTACTTGCAATGTGCAAAATAGTTGCTATTGTATGGAAGCGAACATTTGTGGTGATATCAGATTTTGTTCACAATGTTCGCTGCTAACACTTATTCATAATTCAACTAATGTTGATAAAGACGTGAGGCTAAGTATTCCATGGACAAAAGGACAAAGGAAACGTGCGCGTATGTCACACATGCATCACTTCAACAGTAAAAGAATAAAATAACTATGAGAACGAAATATAGTGTAGTCGTTTGATGCACTCTAAACTCTCAACAAAGGGTTAACCGAGTCGACGATGGCTGGGTGTTCCGGTCGGTCAAAATTTGAGGAATATTTTGATAATCATCACGCGAAACGACATCGGTGAAACGTAAATGTAACGCTAAGTGAGCAATTTGTGAGCATGTAAAATGCATTAATGAAGATTGTTTCTCGTTTATTTTTGTCATATGTAACTGCTTACAATTGTAATGCTTACAATTATCAAATAGAGACTGCTTAAACGGTCATTGATTTTATATTCATTGTATTCATTAGAGATTGCAGCTGTATCCTATATCTATGGATTCATGAAATCATTGGATACTGCCCTAAATTAATATTACTGAAGAGTAGTCGAAAAGTCAAAAACATTTGAACATTTTAATATTTTAAAAATCAAACATTTTTAATACGTAGATACAATCAGATGGTTAAATGTTATCAATTCATTAAAACTGTGTTACATATAAAAAAACAAAATCTCTGTTCTGAAAAAATACGGAAATCTCTTAAAATAAATTAATAGGTGAGATGTATTTATGTATCGTATGGGATTATTAGCAGGGAGACTACTCTTAGGCAGTGTTCCGCATCCTAGTTTTTGCCCCAGGCTTCCTCGGAAGCCTACCTCCGACGCGGAGTTTAGAGACCTTCATCGAATAGGCGCACCTCGCGGGCGGTTCCCTAAATGCGCCAGGAATTTGATTCTCACTTATTCGCCAGATGTCATTCTCAGTTAACTATATTCGAAGTATCTGGTTGGGAGAAAGTGAGATCTCTTTAGGATGGATGTCGGAGGGATTTCATTTTGCCGGACATCTGCGAGGGTTTTGTTACATACCATAAGTTTCACATGGCTACTGTGGATTATCCGCACTTCGAAAATCCGCGCACCTCTACCGGGATCGAACCCCACCACTGGGAGTTCAGAGGCATGTAACTCCTCGCCCACAGAGGGGGCTAATCCGTGAGAAAACTATTATGGTCGTAAATACTATTGCTGAACATTTTTATAATTTGTTGTATTGCGAAATCCATGATGTAATTTTCAAAATACGAAACCTTTAGGTATCTGCGATTTTTCAAGCAAAAATGAAGTTTTATTGTTTCAAAAAATTCAAAAGTTTTATTAAAAATTAAAAAGTTACATTGTTGTTAAGTGTACTTTTCATGTACGTCCTGTAATCTTTGACAGTTATCTTTTAAATTTGTGAGATATGATTAGTAGGCATATTGTCGACAGTAGTCAAGTTTTCATATCTCTTGTTCGATTTGGAAAACGTATGTACCATCATCTCAATTGCTCGTCTTTCTGTGCGTATGTATGAAACGAATAAAATTCAATAATGAACATGAAATTTAAATAGAATATAACTAGGACCCATGGGACAAACTTAGATATACCTAGTTGTTCCGAAATTATTACCGAATTCTTCGTAAGAAGAGAAAGTTATGTAATCGTGCGCCAGAAAATGTCAAAATTTCGTCAGAAAAAAACTTATTGCCAAGTTCTGGTAACGAAAAAGTGGATAAATTCTCTTGATAAATTTAGAAAAAAATCGTCTAACTTGTGGTGAAGCCAAAATCCTTGTTTTGTTGGTTCTTGATACCAAAACATCGATTGATGGCAAAACGTCCGTCTGTCCGTTTGTTTGACCGTCTGTGGTCAACGTTAGCACCTAAAACGTTGAGCTGATTTTCTTCAAAATTGATATTCCCTCATTGATCTGAACGGACTGGAGGCTTTGGGAATATAGAACGTATATTTTGATTGTTGAAAGTTCTTTTTACATGAATCGGGCATTTACATTTTTTTGTCTTTGCCTGAGATCGAATCATGTGGCACTTCTGTGGCGTAGTGGTATGTGTGCCGGCACGTAAACTCCGAAGATCTGCGTTCGGGTCCTGGTACGGAAAAAAATTGCTACTTGAAAACACTTTTGCTGGTTTTTGTAGTTGTATAGTGTTGCGGAGCATTTAGAAACAATGCGAGGAAATATGTGCTTTGGCTGCACTACTAGTTCAAACTGAACCAGAAATATTTACACTAAGACTTCAAAGATTACATATTTGTCATTCGTCCTATTAAATGATAACTTTCGAGAAAACGCAACTTTGAACTGTATATTTACAATAAAATCTACTCTCTGAGCCAATTTATTAAAAAAGATATTCGAAATTTGTTCGTATACAAAGACAAAAGTGAAGAGCAGAGTCGAAACATTTCTTTTCCATTTCTCTCACAGGTACTGAAGATAAATAGATACTAAGTTAATATTCCAGAATATTGCAGTGTAAATCTCGATACAATGTTTTAGTACGCTTAATATATGCAAGTATGTATGATTATCATTTAAATTTAAGCAATTACATATTTTCAAAATTAGCGATATTTTTGACACTGTCAAAAGGATCTATACATCACATAATTGAATGTGCATTTCAGAATATTCTCATACCTTAATAAAGGTGGATGTAAATTATACAGTGAGTTACAAAAAAGGAATGTACATTTGGATTGGATTCGTTTGTAGAGCATTCTTTATTGATGCTCACTATTTATTATTTACCTTTTATATTCAAGAACCGTGTCATAATGAATCATGATTAATGCTTTAAAAGAACAAAATGAGATATTGATTATACTTGGTAGAAGTAACATCCCAATTATTTAAACCTATTACGCTTCTATAGCGCTACTATTTCGGTTTTATTTGTGACGAATATTTGATATTAAAATATTGCAAATTGTGCCCTACTAATTTTTCATCCATCTTGTAAAATACACTGGTAAGCATAAGAAGCGCACAATTGAAATGTGTAATTTTTGAAGATTTGCAATTTTCGAAAGTTCATGAAAAGGGTTTTAATGAAAATATTCACTAACAAAATTAACAAAAAAGGTACTTTGGAATCGGCGGGAATCAAACCCCGGCGGAATCTTCATCCTCTAAGGTATGACGGAAGAAGGGAATAAGAGTTTTAAATTTAATAGAACGTGACATTGTAGAACGTAGCAAAATGTTCATTATTTATGAGGGAATTACATGTAACCAAATATTTTCGAAAAAAAAATATACATGAAATGATTTAATGATTCAATATTCAGGAACATTTTGTATTAAATAGGAAATATTTAGCTTTAATAATAAAGATGTAGAACACGTTAAAAAACTACAAAGTTTCGCATTCTTCAAATTTTATAGTTTAAAAAAAATCGTACCTATGCCATATTATTAAGGAAAATTTACTCTAATGGAGGAAAACTATTTAAGAAAATATTTGGAACAATTTTTTAAAGCAATTAAAATATTTTGTGACCTGCAAACCAAGTACTCGCTCCCCAAATAATTAAAATACTTTCCTCCTTTTAAATTCTTAGGGTCACGTTAAGATCGGGCAAGCAGGAGAGTCCGATAGTTGCCAATATGGAGAACATTCTGAGAACGGATTTGGCGCTAGTGTTGTTCAGTCGGTGAGAAACAGATGAACAAAGATACATAATGCAGAAAAAACTTCTTTTGGTGTTTGGGGGTCACATTCTCTTGGTACTAAGAAACTACAAAATGTGTATTCCAACAACACAACGTATTCAATGAAATTATTTACTAATCCTCGTACAGAAACCAGAAAAAGAAACTTTTTTGGATTCGTGGACCCGCGAAGTAAGAATGTCTGTGGAATGATCATTACAATATTTCATTTGTATTATATAGTATCATACAGAAAAGTAAAATCAAAGGTGGTTTAATTTATTTTTAATCATTGAGTATAAATCACGATATGAGCGTAGCGTATCGGAATATAGAATATGGGAACAGTACTTTCTTGAACAAATGCCATTAACAACACTAAGTTGGTGAAACATTGGATATTTGTCGAAAATATAGAAATTAGAATCTCTCCACATCCCACAATTCAGGTCTTTATCTCACACAAAACACATCATTCTCCATAACACTCAAGTATTAATCGTAATGTTTACGCGTGTTGTTCCGGTAAAGAAGACTTCTCGTGTAGAAACAGCAGCGATCTCAAATAGCAAAATCATGTAACAATGCGCTATATTTTATAACGGGCCCTCTCTCTGGACGAGGAAAACCGAGCCCGTGTGGCGCGGAGGAGGCGGGAGACGGGGCGGAGGGCGGTGTGGGCGGCGCCGAGCAGAGGTTTCCGTTCGCCGCCGCTCGCTAATGGATGCGCGGGCGGCGGCGGCGAGGGCGGGTGCGGGGGCGTGGCAGGGCGATGGGCGTGGGAAGGCGCGGGGCGGGCAGCAAAGGCGTAACCTTAGGCGGTGGCGTCGGAGGTGGCGGAGGCGGAGGCGCCGTCACGCCTCGCCGGCCATCGAGAGGATCCGGCAAACAAATGGCCATCGGCCGCCGCCCGCCTCAACCTCGCCCGCCCGCCTCGCAGCTAAGCGGCCCTCGCTGCTGCCCCCCACGCCCTGCCCCGCCCCCGCCCCGTCCCTACCCTTTCCTTCGCCTTTGCAGCCATTCACAGTTTCCGCCCTTCATGTCTTCCTCTATCCTTTCTTCCACTTTAGTTTTACTTACATTCAATTATTTCGTCTTGTATCTTCTTTTTATTGTATTTTTTACTTCCTCTTGCCTCTAATTTCCTTATAACATTTTTTCCTTATTACATTTTCCTTATAGAACCATTTGAACCTTTTTAAAAAAATAAACGAATCGTAATGACGATCGTTTGGGAATGGAATTCTGAACATGATGTAAATAAGATGAAATATCGATTTGTGGCCTTCTCATAAAGTAAAAACTTTGTACAAGCTGCCTACGCACTTAAAAGCTGTGGGTGTTTTCTCAGTTCCTTTGTGATCTCCAAGGACGTTGCGATCTCCGACGTGGGCGAGTTTCCGTTGTTTCAAATTGCTTCTCTATGGCGTCTTCTGATCCGAGTTCTCGACTTCTCACCCTACCCTCAATGCCAGGAAATGCGATTAATTTCCTGTACGGGACTTGTACGAACTCGCGGAAGTCTCTTAAATGTGTTGATACACACAAATCTCCTTAACGGAGGCACCGTTTGGAGATGCGTTTGGAGACCAAGGATTGGACAAACGGCGATGCCCGAACCACATGGTATAGGATGCTAAGTTTAGTTCACAACCCGCAACACTTGACTCGTGCCCTATTTCTGTGTTTTTCTAAATAACACGTTCATTCAGATATTACGGGTAATGGGTGACGTGAAATGTTTACCTTTTGCAAGGGTAACATGCATGGGTTATGTGCCACAAAAAGGATGAAGACAATGAAAAACAATGACAGACTACGAAATTGCATTCATAGGTAATTTCATCTACGAAATTCTTTTGTGACAGGTAACTTGCATTCTGCATAAATTTGAGAGATGAGAGGGGTAAAAGAGAGAGTGAGAGAGAAAGAAGGAAAATGAAAATGAGGAAAGAGTGCAGGACGTATGCCGGGTTCTGGTAGTTCCTAGGTTGCATGATCTAAGCTCCCCCTGCCCCTTTTGACACTGAAAATTAGTATAGCTTTTTTATCGTAATTTTAAATGCATGTTGTGTTGTTATTTCGGCATTGAAACATGCTCTTGTTCATACTTAGGTAACATTTTGTTTCTGAAGAAGAAGATACAGAATGTGTAGCAGGAATGTTCTAGTAGAGCAGGGGCAAGTAACTTTCTTGAAATGGCGTTTGCCGAAAATGAACTTATTTTGTAATTAATGTACCTTTTCTCAGAAATTATTTTTCGCTATTTATTAAAATTTACAGGATACGTTATTTATAGCACTGGCAATAATTTGACATTTTTATAAACATTCTTCAATGATAAAGGGATAAAAATAATGTTTTTCCAAAAATGTTGAAAAATTAAGGCAAATGTTATAGTTGAAAAATAGTATGTATGTTTTAATGGATTCAAAAAATGTTGGAATAATAACAAAAGTTGAATCTTAAAGTGTGTAAAATATCAAAACATATTATACTTAACCATTCTCTAAAAAGTGCATCAATATTAGC
This sequence comes from Gryllus bimaculatus, assembly GCA_017312745.1. Lineage (NCBI taxonomy): Eukaryota > Metazoa > Arthropoda > Insecta > Orthoptera > Gryllidae > Gryllus > Gryllus bimaculatus. Next base: position 2,052,508 of record BOPP01000019.1, on the reverse strand, counting down.
AGAGGGGGTATACAAAAGGATATATCGAACGTTAATATGTAATTTTATCTGGAATGGAACCAATTAACTCAAATTTAAATCTCATAGTTTAAAATTTAAAATCCTATATTCGTCCTAATAGTTTGAATTCAATGTATAGATATTCACACATTATTTTGTGTACAGTTTCTTGAAGAATTATCAGTTGAACTAATGGTTCCTCGAAACTATTTTAATGTACTAATGTACTGTACTAATCTTTAGAAATACTAATATCAATAGTTAACTGAGGACGACATCTAACAAAAAAGGTGAGTCACACCCCAGGCGCATCAGGGGACCACCTGCAAGGCGCACCTGCTCGAAAAAGGTCCCCAGCCCCGCGTCGGAGGTAAACTTCCAAGGAAGCCAGGATCAAAAAAGAGGCTGGCGTCTAACTGCTTTGAATATCCTCTTAGGGAGATCACCAAGGATTGCATGTGATCTACTACTCCTACTACTACTACCACACAGACGCAGTGGCCTCTGAATGGAGAGCGCTGAAAGCGGGTCGGATGCTTTGTGCGGTGCCCAGGGACCGCTCTTTGAAGATCTGCTCGCGCGGCGCCCCGGGAGGGAGCTTCTAATCTCGCATCTTGAGACATGGGTCAAACTTTCGAAGTTCTGTTTGCTGGGAGGAAAAAGTTTAGCGCGCGCGCTAGATTAACTGTTAGTTTCACGAAAGCCCCCCTTTTTCTGTGGGTCTGATACGCACATCGCGACGATTGCCATGGGAAACGGGACTGTTTCGGCTCTATGTGCACCAAAAACAAAATAATGACGTTCATGGTCAGAAGAATGAAGTATTTTTTTTATTTTGGTGCATGAATCAGAATAATATATTATATTAATACTGAAATAGGCATATGAGAATCTTATGAACAATCTAATTCCGCCACTAGAGGATCCATGGATGAAACTAATGTCAGTGCTATCTACAATTGGAGTTACATGAAACGTTATTTAAGTCAAATTATTATTAAAAACTATATGCGCAGCAATTCTTAAACTTCTCTAGAATGGAAACTGTTACACACGACATTTAAGCTTCAAAATAACCACATCAAAAAGACATTTGAAACATACAATGTGTTCTGAGAACAGAAGGATACGTAATTGTAAAATCTGCGAGGAACAGAAACCCATGTTAGAAGAAAATACGCATATTAGCAATTTCCATGTTACAAAAAAACATGCAATAACAAGGTTCATTTGAAATGTACACGGTCTCAAACAATAAGAGAAACAGAAACAGATAAAAACAGAAGTACTGAGACATACAATTTTACATATTAACAATAACGAAAAAATAAAGGACTTCATTAATGTGACATCCTTTTAAATCTTAATCAAAACCAGAAAATGTTTAAAAAGTTCAATTAAAACTGCAAGTGCAAAAACGTAAAGAAATGGGTTGAATATTCTTCTAATTTAATATCAAAATATTTCTCAACATAGGCATTGACATTTTTGCTGAAGAGAACCTACTAGAACTACCTTTACCTTTTTGTACTTCGTACTTTACAAAGACTTGCTTCTCACTTCTCCATAAATCAGATTTAAGAGAGTTTGCACTCAGCCACGTTCTAATTTTAGCCACCGGTTTAAGAACCGGGAACGCTGCTTTGCCTGCTACTTAATAAAATTCCCAGCCACTAGCGCGGGCGCGCGCGGGAGCGGCCGCAGGACTTAACCTCGCCGAGCACAGAGTGGCGGCACGCGGGCCCTGCGCGGCTTGTCAGATTCGCGCCCGCGTTATCAAGGACGTTATATTTAGAGGGAAAAATTACGTTAATTTCCGGCGAATAAATAAGCGTCGCCATGAAAGCGCGACGCGGCCGTCAGTCCGCTGCCGATAAGGCACGCGGTGGCGGTGGCGGTGGCGGTACGGTGGCGGTGGTGGCGGTGGCGGTGACGGTAGCGGTGGCGGTGGCGGTGGCGATGGTGATGGCGGCGGTGGAGGTGGCGGTGGCGGTGGCGGCGACGATGGCGATGGATGCGGCGAGTCAGCGGCGGTGATGGGGGCGGAAAATGGCGGGTTTCGGGTTGGCCGTATAGAGTAAGTTGTTGGGAAAGGAGAAAAAAGATTGAACCAGGGGGAGTCGTGAGAATTGGAGTGAGTGGTAAGTATTGACTTCTTTTAAAAATATTAAGATTTTTCAAATTTCGAAAATACGGAGAGTGTGTCGAAAACAGGACAATCACTAATTTTTACTGTGCATTGATACACGCGAAGAGAAAAATGTAAAGAAAAATTTGGAGTGGTTCTTGTGAAAATAATGTTTATAGAAATCCAATCAATGTCAGGCACAAACTCATTTCATCCAGAAATGTTACATGATTTCTTTCAAAGGGCAAATTTTTTAGAACAGATTTTGTTTAAGGTTAAAATCTCTATTATCAATTTTTGTAGTTTTAAAATGTTGACATCATGTAATTTTTTAAAATACAAAGACTTTGCCGGAAATAAAACTAGCACCACCTTTTTATAGTCTTTTGATACATTCGAGAAGAAAATTTAAAGAAAAAATTGGAGCAGTTTTGAAAAAACAATTGTTTAAAAATAATGAAAAAATGCCTGTACATAACGCAAAAACGACTCATATTTTTGAAATATTGCACATTATATCATTTAAAAATCTGTCTTCAAAAAACAGAGTTCATGAAGGAAAAAATCTCTATCTTGAATACTGTAGTTTTCTTAAGAATTGGAAAATATTGGATTTAAACGAACGTGTGGCCTGCACCATTCTCGTAAGCGTGCTTTAGCTACGCGAGGATAAAGTTTAATAAAAAATCTCAGTTTCAAATTTCAGGGGCGAGTGAACTAGATCCATACTCAGTGCCAGTGAGTAACATATTGCTCCCCTCCCCTAGATTCAGCACGTTAATTCTGCACAGAATAATGAAAACATAAGAATTCCACACATCTATGTAAACAATGTGCCAAACACATCCGAGTTCAACAAAGAAATTAAATGCAGATAAGAAAACAATTCATAACTGACTACAAATATCGAGTAAAATTAATGTTTAAAACAATAGCAGACTTTAGAAACGCCATTAGTATTTAATAAAAAATGCAAAAAGACAACTTCACACTTATGATCTAGCGAACAGAATATTCTCAGTCGTTTTCAAAAATCGTCATTCTTCCATAACTTTACATGAAGTTTATGGAGACCTCAAAACAAACTTCACAACTCTAACCAGCGTAACTAGGCTTCCCAAGAACATTCCAAAATCGGTTATAGCAGAAGAATTTGACGGACATGAGAACATAGACATAATTCTGCAAACTAAACAGATCTATAACATAAGTGCAATACCTGAAAAAATAAGAAAGCTCAAGGGTTCTATTTAGTGCTTACGGTGCATGGACTTTGAACGTACAAAAAAAACCTACAATCACTCAATAGCGTATCTATTGCTCAGGATATCACTATTCTGCAAAGTGTCGTCAGAAAAGTCTTCCTCCTGCTTGTAAATTGTGCAAGCGGGCTCATAGAGCTGACCTTCGAACATGAGAATGCCCGTATTTCCAAAAATTCGTGGAACCCTTATCCAGAAGAAAATAATTCAATAACTTAAAAACTATTAATAGAAATACCATTCTACCAAGACTATCATTACACAATTGTCCATACCTTCCTCCAACCAGAAATATCGAACATTTCACTTCCTCTCCAATTTCGCAACCAAGACCTAACGTATGCAATGAGTCCAATCAAAACACACCATTACAGAATGTGCTCGCCAATAACAACACTAACACATTCATGCACACATTAATAAACTTTATCTTTTCGTATATAATAAACATTAGTATCACCATCATCTACACAATAATTAATAATGTACAAAACTCATATTATTGTTTATGAATGATAATGGCATAACACCATGATAAAAATAGAATTATTAAATTGGAATGACAATGGCATTAAAAAAAACAACGTAGAATTAACACACTATTAACGACAAAGTAATAAGAGGGCTTGCATAACTAAAACTCACCTAAAGCCAAATATTTCTTTCAGTATTCCGGAATACAATGAAATCAGAAATAATAGACAAAACCAAAACGGCGGTGGCGTATTAATACTAATTCATAAAACGATCCCATACCAACCTTCCATGCACTTCCGGATTGGAAACAGTAGGAATCAACGCCTCATTAAACAATGGACTGAACAGTTATAGTAGCGTAAAAATTTCCCAAAATTAATATAAATTATACAATTATAACAAAATTACTTCAACAAACACCCCCATGTTATTTATCGGTGAACTAATTGCTAAAATACAAGCTGGGGGTGCAGAACCTTCAATACGGCAGGTCTTATGCTGTTTAAAATCATAAGAAATCTAAAAATTAAATTTATCGCAACACCAGAACCAACACACTATCCACTAGACCCAAACACGTATCCGGTTATCCGAGATATCGCAATAACTATACACAAACCATTTTCACTCAGTTCTTCATTTCGACTTTTCAGATCACCTAACAGTCATTATTCAACACATCAAACCCTGCCCCTACACACCCCCAACTTTGCCCTGCACACACAAAACATCAACTGGAATAAATTTTAAAATACTGAAAATAATCAAAATCGAAAATTAAAAATTTTAAAAACACATAAAAATAGAACAATCAATGGCGCAACTAAATAATCTGATTATTAGTACAATTAAATCACTCAACAAGGACAAATTTCTTAATAGCAATAAAACCACAAACGTCAAACTGCTAAAATCCATTTTGGATATAATAAGCACCAGAAATAAAACAAGACCACTTAGATGTATCACTAAATTACCACAATTACAAAAATAATTTAATTTGTTAAATGCAATAACCAGAAAAGCAATAACTGACTACAATCATTCAAACTATAGTAATCTAATTCAACCTCTTAATACAACAAACAAAATACCCTGGTAATTTACTAAAAATATTTTAAAAAAGAAAACGCACATTCCAACATTGGGCACTCAATCAGGAAAAAAGTTAACACCTATTGACAAAGAAGAAACATTGGCCAATTATTTTGTGCTAATATTCGCTCCTAATAATACTCCACCATACCCAGATCATAATGATATTATACACCTGGCAGCATCCCCTAACTACAATGTTCCATTCAAAATTAAATTTATCTTCCCCAGATAAGTTGAAACTATTATAAACAAACTCCCAATAAGAAAATCCTCAGGAAACAATAAAATAAACAACATGATATACATACGAGAGCTTATCTAGATACGTCTATAATCAGAACAGGTTACTACCCCATTATATGGAAGAATTTCAATATAATTCCTGTACCAAAGCCAAAGAAAATATGAAGCATCGTTAAAAAGTGTAGACCAATTACCCTTCTCTGATCGTTTTCGAAAATTCTTGAAAAACTAATACTCAAAAGATTAAATGCCTATTTGAATAAACCCATTATATATACCCATGCATCAATTCGGATTCACCAGCAAAGTATCTATTGCACTTCACTGCCCTGACTTTCCGAACGCATTCACATTCATCCAAGACAAACTAGTGGTGCTACAGAATGACAAAGACTTTCCCGTATTACTTTTTTATTTCCTTTGGCCTTGTCTAGCTACTTAAAAAATGTTTTACTTTTTCGGTTTCCTAGTTGTAGAATCGAATTTTTACTTGAACAGTATGGAAGAAGAGCAAAATCCCTTTCTATATATTTTTCATTTAAAAATTTGGAGCCGCTTTCAAGAAAATGGCTTTTAAGCGTTGTGAGCGCCAAATTTAAACCTCGTTTCACACAAAATATTTTCGAAAACATTTCTATGAAATCATTGAAAAAACTTGTATTCACAAATGTAATAGTGTTTACAATTTGCTGAAAATGTGCACAACAAAAGCCGGGAGAAATACTAAAAAAATTACATTTCTGTAATTTTTGAAAGAACAAAGTGAATTTTTGTCATCTTATACAGTACAATTAGCACTATCTGTGGAAAAAGTTTGAAGAAATATGTGAAGCCATTTTTGAGAAAATGGCATTTGAAAATGTGGAATTTTGAGCTCATTTTTACAGAAAATTTGAGTTTTTGAGGAACTTAATGCGACATTACTCAACGTACTCATAAATACAGTAATGTCAAGCAATTGCCGCTAATGTAAATATTAACGACGTGAGAGACAAGTCAAAAAATTACATTTTTGTAATGTTTGAGAAATCAAAAGAATAGAGCAATATGGCGTTTATTTAATCTTATAGAATGCATTTAGCACTGTCCCTACCAAACGTTTAAAGAATAAATTGGAGCAGTTTTTCAAAAAATCATGTTTTTGTAATTTTTAAAATTGCAAATATTTCACGAAAACGACTAAAATTTACAAAAAAAATGTGCATAACCTTATTGATAGAACTGATTATGAGCAACAAATTTCATTTAAAGGAAAAATCTCTTTCTTTAATTTTGTAGTTGCAGGAAGATACCGGAAATAATTCAGACTTTTGAAAGTTCCTAAATTTAGTTAACCGTGAAAATCGGACATATGCCACTTTTTTAAGGGTGTTTTACTCTATTCTTACAAGAAATTTAAAGAAAAAGTTTGGAGCCATTTGGCTCCGGGGGGCTTGATGAAGTATGCTTTTCTTCAAAATCACAAAGCTTCGACTCGAGCCATATGTACAGGAGTTTCTTCAATTTGGAAAAAAATCCTACGCATGGTTTAGGCGCTAGTAGTGTTCACACAGGGACAAACAGACGGACAAAGGTACAGACGCACATACAGAAAAAGGGATGTTTAAAAAAACAATACTTTTTGGTATCAGGGGATCCTAAAACATGTATTTCCGTTGAAATAGAGAAATCGATTTTCCGCAGCATTACATAACTTTCCCTATAGTACACATATACTTATATATACGTAAGTATAGGGGAAAGTAAAAACACACAATAGCCACATTCATTGACATGTCAAACACATTTGACACAGTATGGGAACCTGGCCTGATATACAAACTATAATCAATAGGGACACCCAGGGCTACATAATAAATGGAGATATCTAATAAATATCATTAAAAACTTCATCACCGTTAGAACATTGACGGTAACAGTTAAAAAACACATATCCAATGCGCGAAAAATACATATTCTCGATCGACAACTTAAGTATACAGTGACCTAACACAGAACCTTCAGCAACAGCATCAATAATTAAAACATTTACAACAACTAATGCAACAAACCAACATTTACAATTCCACCTACAACAACATTTGCAAACGAATTCCCAGGTACCGTTTTAGAAGCTACGACAACTAACGGCCACGCATCTTCAACACAGGAAACGGCCTCAACCCTGAGCTGATCATGGCAAGCAGCCCCGCTGCGTCAACAAAAAAGAGGAAATTATGACAACCCCAAAGGACCCTCTAAAAAGATTAACAGTGAAAATGACGCCTTGTATACATTTAGTGAACAAAAACAGTGAAAACAGATAACTGTGAAAAAAAACAGGTATAAGAATCTCCCTCGTGATGAAAACTTAGAAGTTACCTCGAAAACTGAGAATATCGATGATAGGACAACCTAAGACAGCATGCAAGAAAAAAAAGAATATCGAACTCCGCTTATTTTCATAGCAGGCGTTAGAGTTATATCTGATGTGATCAAATCAATTAAAGATGAAAATTTCTCTTATAAATCTACTAAGATGAAGCCAAAATAACAATGTCAAAATATTACCTCAAACACCGGATGTTTCTCGAAAGCTTGTTAAACATTTCAATCTAAAAAATTGCGCAATTTATATTTCAGTTAAAGCAAGAAAGAGCCTTTCAGTTAGTGTAAAAAATAATGCACTTATTAGTAGACGAAACGGAACTTAAAGAAGCTTAAGAAGAAGTTTAAAGAAGAAAAAGGTCACAAAGTTAGACAGATTCATAATATCAAGCAACTCTATCAATGTTTTTTGTAGACGTAGAACCTCAAAACAACAACAATAATATCTATGAATATTTATTACATGCAAAAAAAAGTTTTGAACCACCACGCAAAAAACGAGAAATAATACAAGGCAAGCGATTTCTGTCCTACGACCACAGTTTTCGTTACTATAAGCTTCCTTATAGGTGTGTCAAAAGTGGAAAGAATCACGGTAGTCGGGCATTCCACATAAGGTATCTTACATCGGTCAACACACATCAGGAAATCCCACATACTGGCCAACTGATGTTAACACAGTACCTGATACCTTGGATATCTTCAATACAAAGGGAATGGCGCATACATCACACAATAGAGCCGCATTTTCATCTGTCATCTGATCATTATCCATAAATACTGACAAACAGTACTTCTGAAATCAAAAGGAAAGAAAATATATATCTTACAAACAGAAAAACCACCGGGAAGAATACAGCAACTGGCGTAACTATAACACCACTGCCAAGGTCCGTCTAAAATCTCCAGAAGATATTGACGATGCTGTTGAATACTTAATACAACACACTCAACAGGCAGCCACATATGCAACACTAGAAAAGAGAGTGAAAAATGAATACCCAGCAGAAATACTGAAAATGGCTAAAGAGAAAAAACAGATGATGACATGGCAACGCTCTCATCACCCGGACGACAAACGAAGACTTAACAGAACTTCCCCACACTTAACAAGAAAATTACAAGAATTTCACTCGGAGAAAAGAAAAACTTCCACCTTAAAAAACAACGGACTACCCCTTATGTAAACTTACTAAAAATTAAAAAAGGCCTACAAAACTTGTTCCCCCTACGTAAAATCGATGGAAGCTGTGCTAGAACAGAAAAAGATAAGGTAGAAGAATTTGCAAATCATTTTACTAAAACATTTCAACCATACCCCTCAGCATTACTCACAGAAGTAAAAGAAATTATTGAATTCCTGGAATGTCCTCATTAAATGTAGCTGCCAATTAAATTCTTCTCAACAAAGGAAGTTTCAGCAGGGCTGAAATCACTACCAAACCATAAAATTCCTGGACATGATCGTATTAACAGGAAGTGCTTAAACACTGCCTAAGAAATCCTTTGCCCTCGTAACATCAATTTTCAATGGAATAATACGCATCGGGTACTATCCTTCACAGTGGAAACTGACCCAAATAGTTGTAATTCCAAAACCAGGAAAACCTTAACAAGAAATTTCATCGTACAGACCAATAAGTTTATTGCATTCATTGACTAAAGTATTTGAAAAACTACTACTTTTTCGTTTGCATCCTATATGTAAAGAAAATAACGCAATCCCAGACCATCATTTTGGTTTTAGAAAACAGCATTCTACAATGGAACATATTCATAGATATAATGTTTCACTTTGTTTCTAGATATTGCCAAGCGTTTGAAAAAGTGTGGCATCCAGGCTTATTATACAAAATCAAGAAATATCTACCTCATACATTCTATAATATAATTAGATTCTTTATTTCCGATCGATTTTTTCAAATTAAATTTGGAGATGAAATAACAATACTATCTAGAGTACTACAGGCAGCTTCCTTGAACAAGTCTATGCTCTGTACACCTCTGACTTACCTCAGTCCCCAGATGTGTCTACTGCAATGTATGCAGATGACACAGCCCATCTAGGTTCGCACGAAAACAAAAAATGGTAACAAGAACATTAAAAGATCACCTGGAGGTTATAAACCAATGGTTTAAACTCTGGGGAACAAGAATAAATGAAAGAAAGTCCATATGTATAACATTTATCCTAAGAAAAACAAGAAATATTAGAATAGAAATAAACGGAAAACTAATTGAGAATGTAGACACCTTCAAATATCTCGGACTACATCTTGACAGAATGCTACACTGAAAGAAAAGTATTCCAATCAAAAGAAAGGTTGAAGAACTAAAATATAGACATATGATATTGTTTATAGGAAGAAAATTTTCTTTAAGTCTAGAAAACAAAGTTTTACTTTACAAAACAATACACAAACCCATCTGTACATATGGAATTGAACTCAACATTACACTGAAATGTAGAAACAATCCAAAGATATCAATGCAAATGTCTCGGAATATTAAGCTATGCTCCCTGGTTTGTATCAAACGCCACTATACATAAAGATCTCAATTTCACCTCTGTCAAGGAGAAATTCACTCTCAAATCTCTCAAATACCAACACAGACTCGAAAAACATATTACTCATCTGGCCATAAACATCTTAGATAACAGCACATTGACAAGGAGACTGAAAAGAGTACATCCCCTTGATCTGGACCACAGATATAAATAATTAAATTTTGTAATAATGGCTACTGCAGATGATACCATTTTTATTTTTTTCACAGTGTTCGCACTATTGCTTGTATGTTTGTTATTTTAATGTGATGGTTTTTGGTTGTGGTCGTTTGTTTGTTTTTCTCTGTTTTAGAAAATTCTTTTAAAAGTAATTTTTAGAAAGAAGCAGAATTGGATGGTTATTTTAGATGTCAATAATGTATGTACAATTGTATCTGTTGAATGTGCAAGTAGAGCAAATTGCAAATAAAGCAGATGTTATAAAAAAGAATACCAACAAATGCTCCCTGGTTAATATCAACCAGACAACTCCACAAAGAACTAAACCTACCACCTATCTCCCACTACACAGTCATCCTAGTTAATAATGTATATTCAAATATAAACTCAATAGCCCAAGTCGCCCACTATAACCTAGCCTCAATTAACTATTTCCCAACCCGTGTTAAACAGATTTCCATTAGAAGCATTCCTAATTATTTTTTCACACAAAAATGAAAATAGTAAGTGCTCTATGAGCCCCCTACATCCGTTTGTAGTTAGTATAGTTAAACGGTAAGTTAGAATAAGAATAGTTAGAAGTCAACAAAATACATATGAAGACGTAAATAATACTAAACTATGTAAACACGAACAAAATTAAATAAATGAAAAAATGGTCGGCCGCGGACCGCGATGCCTTGTCTGAGTCGAGTGGCCCGGGAGCTGGCGAACCCAAGGGCCGTCGAGGGAATTAGCTCAAATACACAGAATGTACCTTACTCGAAACCGAGTGTGCAATTACGGTTTAAACGAGGATGGTGATTGTGCAGAAAATTATAACACAAGCTTTCGACCTAACATGGTACTAAGCTCTTTTATATAAAGTCAATTAAGAAGGCATACCACATTGCTTAAAACCAATATTAAAACATTTCTTAAACAATGGAAATTTCACAGACGAAATATCAACGATTATCAAAAACAAAAACTTGAACTTCACCAAGCCTCTTCATGATCATCCACCAAATTCAACCTTTATGTTTTCTCATCTACTCACACTTAATAAAATGCGCACGAATGCACAATTCGCCAACGACACTGCCATATTTGTCTCTCGTATTCCCGCACTAAGTTAAGAATCTAATTACAAATCTATTTAAATCAGATCACCAGATGGACCGCTAAATTTTGCATTTCATTTTCGCAATTAAAATTCATTTAAATACTAACAAACCGCCGCTAAAATATTTTCATTAAGACCCTATTTTTCCCACCTTCCCTCACAGCAATACAATACAACGGTACCCTTTAGTAAACCCATTAAATTCTTAGGTTTATATCTCATTACTAAGTTAAATTGCGAAAAACATAAATGTTAAAGTGTCCCAAAATAAAATAAAACTGTCACAACTTCGACCAATACATTTATAAAAACAATCCAACCCATTATAAATCTGCCAGAGCAATTTGCGAGACAATTTTAATACCCATATTGTTGCACACATGCCCAATTGGCCCGAAAGACCGGTGGTTCGTTTCGCGCCCTCTTGCTCTTGTTGCCGCAACTCTCCTTGGTTCTGATGCCACACAAGGCGGCTTTGAAGTTTAGACGGACAGCCAGACGGATGTACGCTTTAAAAAAAATATCCTTTCGATATCAGGGGACCATAAAACCGTTGTAATCTCGAAATAGATTTTCCGCAGAATTACATAACTTTCCATATCTTACCTATTTCCCCTATATTATTCTGTGTATACGGGAAAGTGAAGATTATTTACTTTCGTGACATAATCGTGAAATTTGTGATTTTTTTCACAATATGATTTTATTGATAAAATCTTATTTTTCCTAACAATATACTTAAATTATCATTTATCACCATCTACTTAATGTCTTAAACCATTGAAAGAGATATATTGTTACTGTTTTATGTTTTATCATTACATAAATATGAATTTCATGTGTTAATGGAATAAGTAATGGAAGCCATAACAGTAAAGTAACTTTTTAGAGTCAATTTTTTCTCTATTGTGAGTTCTTTCATTAAGATCACATACTTTTTTTGAAAATTTTAGCAATTTTCGAGTAATATTGCCTGGAATATGTGCAATTTCAGAAAATAACAAAAACACGATTTTCTCAAAAAAGCTCCAATTGTTGCTTTAAAATGTTTGGTAGGTGATAAATGTTCTCTATGATAAGACATAAACGCCATGTTGCTCTTTTCCATTGTTTTTCAAAATTTACAAAAAATTAATTGTTTTAACTTTGTGTCTCACGTCGTTTGCATTTACATTAGTGGTGCTTTGTTCACATTACAATATTTAGGAGTTCAGGTTTTTAAATAATGGCTTATATTCTGTTTCTCGAAAATTGCAATTTTCTGTGAAAACTGGCTGATAATTCTGCATTTTCAGAAACGCTCAAATACCATTTTTTAAATAACATCTCCACATGTTTTCTTCAATCTTTTCTCACATGTACTGCAAGTTGCATTGTTTAAGATGACATAAATGCCATTTTACTGTATTCTTTTTTTTAAAAAAAATTACGCAAATGTAATTAATTTGAATGATCTCGCAAGGAGTTAATATGAACATTTACAGCAATTTATAAATACTATTGTATTTGCGAGTTAATATGCTTCATATGACTTCAAATAAATTTTTTATTGAAATTTTGAAAACTTAAAAACTTTCTGAGAATGAAAGCTTCAAATTTTGAATTTACTGTAGCTCTTAGCACCCTTTTCATAAAAACCGCTCCAACAATTACAAAGAAAATTGAAATTTATAGCGAGGTTTTACTATTCTTTAATATTATTAAAATAATATTTTGCTTTTACTATTAGGAAACCGAAAAATTAAGAAAAAAAATTACATTGGGCGGCGAAAGATGGCATCTGGCAAGATTATGTGGCAAATTGAATAGCTAAGGAAATAAAAAAGCTAATACGGGAAAGTCTGATCCATTCTGTAGCACCACTAGTTCACTTTCCAGTATACGTCCGTATGTACGAACTAATACGTAGTATAGGAAACGTTACGTCTTGCTGCGGAAAATCGATTTTTAGAGTTCAACGGAAATACACGTCTTGGGGTCCCCTGATTTTGAAAAAAGTTATTTTAAAAACGTCCGTTCGCCAGTCCATCCATCTGCTGGCAAGAGTATGTGGCAAGTTCATATCAAGGGTATGTGGCCGAGACCAATGGAAATAGAAAAATAATTCTGGAAAGTCTGTGCCATTCTGTAGCACTACAAGTTACATTTGATGTACACACAGGAGTAAACGGTAGAAGGTATTAAAATTACTTTGTATTTCTGTTAATAAAATAAAATATTTCTGTGAAAGTGTATTCTTAATATCTCTCGAAAATTCACTTTTCATTTGTTTTGTTTATTCAACTAAAAAGTTAATGCGAGGTCTTTAGGCACACTATTAAACTGATTACATTTAATTCACGGCGGTGTTAAGCAATGTGTAATACCCTTAATGGAGTCCACAGAAATGGAGTTTTATACCTACGTTTAATTTTCCAGCAAATCAAGCGGGTAATAATGCCGACTAAAGCATTTCTGCGAAATGCACCTACGAAAACCCATTTTGATGTGCTTTTATTGGAGTGGTATAAGAGATGTTGTCAACACTGTGCATACTGGAAGCCGAGGGAGGCGGAGAGAAAAAAAGGGAAAGAGAGAGCGCGGAAAGAGCACACTCGGTGTCCGCAACGGCAAACAAGTGGTCAGCGACGGCGAGGGCGCCACGTCGCTTTGACGACCGGTCGTAGCGCCGCTCGGCGCCGGGCTCTGGGCCCCGGATGCCTCGCCTGGCGCAAGCAGATTAGAATTGAGAGCTACTGTAAATGCTCCGTTTCTGCTGGCCGTCGCCCACGCTTTATGCTCCCGCCCTATCCCCTTGCTGAGTTTCCACAGCAACCGCTCTCAGTTCATTCACTTCACCCAAAGCCCGCACTGCTCTCGCATTTCCCCTCTACGCACCCTCTTGTGCAACACTCTCGTTTTGTTCTCTGCCTCCACACGTTTCAATACAAGCCGGACCCATTCATGACCTTGCCATGCGTTTCTAATTCACGTTCATACAACCACCTCTTTGTTTTGTATCCTCACCACTTCACCATTAACCTAACTCATTATCTGAGAGTCCTTCAAGCTCCTTACTCACTTCTCTTTTTTCTCTCTCATATACGTACGTAATATACGTAGTAGAGGTAAAGTTATGTAATGGTGCGGAAAATCGATTATGAAATATCAGTGGAAATACACAGTTTGTGGTCCCTGATATCAAAAAAGATTTTTTTCAAAACGCTTAACCGCCTGTTCGTCTGTCCGTCTGTCCGTCTGTCCGTCTGTCCGTCTGTCCGTCTGTCCGTCTGTCCGTCTGTCCGTCTGAGAACACCACTGGCGTTTAAGCCATAAATACGATTGCGTATTGATTCGAAAATTGCAAAAGTTCAATTTTTTTCCGAGATTTCCTAGAACTTCAAAATTGAAGATAGAGGTTTTTCTTTATATAAAGTGGGATGTTCATAGTGATTTCTTTCATTAAAGCCATGTACATTTTTGAAAAACTCTTAGTAGTTTTCGCGTATTATTGTGTGCAATATTTGCAAATTTAAAAAAATTACAAAAAAAAATTTTTTTCAAAAAAAGCTCCAAATACTATTCTTTTAACTTTTGGTAGGGATTATGCTAAATGCACTCTATAAGATAATGTAAAATTATTTGTTGAAAAGTTCTTCAAATTTAGAATTTAGTGTAGTTGTTCTGAATTCATTATCATCAAATCGGGTTTTATATTTAATGAAATAAATCGTTTCCTTTTCAATTTCAGTTTAATGTCATTCCAAATTACTTTTTCGTCCTTTGCGTTTGTGTGGAAATTTGATTAAAAAGAGATCAGATTTTTCAGATAATAGATATTCTCTGCATTCATTTAATGGTTCACCAATTTTCTTCGCCATCTGAATCTCTGTTTCCCATTGAACGGGACGTAGATAAGCCCTTCCGTCAGTGCACATTTTACTCTTTTTCAACAAGTGAATGCATAAGACATTCTACATTCTGTGATTGGTCAGTTATTCAAAATTTATGTTTGATTGAGTCAATGTGACACGAACGAAATAGTCTCACCAGGTTGTCTATGTTCTGGTATGAAATATATCTTGATAATATATACTATATAATATTAAGGGTTTTTAAAAGAACCAAATAAGTCCAAAATTCTCTGCAGGTGTATTTCCTTTCGTTAAGTGCCAAATACGATATATATATATATATATATATATATATATATATATATATATATGAAAGATATATGACAGGGAAAATTATTGAGTCATTGCTATGCATGTCTGCGCTATGACAGTTTTGGTGCCGTCTGAAATTCTTGAATATAAATAAACTAGCTTTGATCTTGTAAAAAAACTTCAAATGTTTCATAAGACATTTAGGTTCAATGAGGCTGTATGGATTTAAAATTTTATAGTACTCACTTCCGTAAGGAGCCAATTTTATTCTACCATAAGATTCTTGCTCACGACTTCTGGAAATATACAAAAATATATTTTTTCTCTAAAAGATGATGTTATTAACTCAAATTATGACATTTTCGCACGTGTGATCTTTTTCACCAATGTGCGATATAAAGAGCGAAATTTCAATACATTCAAAACATACACTTATCAATTGATATTTTATTTGGAACTATCTACATTAATTGTAATTGAAAAAACTCTCAAAGAGGTGTTTTACTGCACTTTCAACTCAGAAAATAGTGCGAGAAGCATGTTTTCTGTGACAATTCTTAAATTGTATTCCTTTCGCATCTTGCCAAATACAAAATTTCCAATATTCTTTCAAATATCTATCTTTTGATTTTAAAGGAAGCATGTTGCAAAACGTTTCTTCTCTTGCTTCATCTAGTATATGGGAAGAAGTTCCTATTATTTCAAAATTATCTTTCATTTCAGGATCGATAGCACCTGATTTTCTCGTGACAATAAAAAAACACAAAATATTATTAAGTTGGCTGCTTGTGATGTACTAGAGGAGTGAAATAGATCAGAATGATCAACTAGGTTGTAGTCGCTGCATTGTCCTCGCAATCCTTTATCAACAAAATTAATGTAATTAATTTCGACCTGTAACTCGCAGTGTGTATATATGTTTTTAGACTTAAAGCAGTATGTACAAATTTATTACACGATGATATTTTATTTGCATTTAAATATGTTATTTCCTCTAATATAATTAATATCTAAACCAATTGTTAAAAATATTTCCCTTGAGTCAAAAATATGTTACCAGCGGTTTATATATGCTAATTTAAACATGTCGATAGGCGAAAAAAGTGACGTTGAAAATTACTGAACCACAAAATCGTAGTATCGTAACATTTTCGCACCGCAAAATGGCAGTTAAGATAATATTTTTCGTACTAAGTGTTATAATTTAAGGAGGTCAATTTCAGACTATGAAATAAGAATGCTATAGAGCCACATTTTCCGGTTGTAATACAATCTTTATATTTTTAGTATATCACAGTACAGCTGTGAAAGAGGCGATGAAAGCTTAATGAAAAACTCGAGTGTAATCACCTCCGGGCATGCTTCCACCCATTTTACTAAAGACAAATACAGGTGTCCAGAAGATCTTAGATGCAGAGCTCAAGGCGAAACTTCATGAACTTGTTAGATTTAAATTTATCTGACGGAATCAATTTCAAAACAGATTGTATCTTCCTTCTCCAAAGCAGCGCATTATCATAACAAGCGTTTTCGTTCGTAATGTCCTCTATTTTCAGCCCGAGTGTGAGGCGGGGGGCAGGGGCGGGTCGTGTTAAGAAGGACGTGCGCGCTCGTGGTCGCGAGTGCCCAGGAACCGCCCGCCAGCACGCGACTCCGTAAAAATACCCTTTCGCACGGGCGTGCGCCCTACTTCCCTCTGACATTCTTGGAGAAGGATTGGATGAAAGCGGTGTTTGTAAAGAAATTACATACCAAATAATCTGTAAGGATGGTATATTACAGATACAGGAAATGGCCACATGCCCAGCTTGTCGAATATCCTTTTCAATGTCCTTGATTAAAAAATACCGTGATCGAATTTTCAATACCGTGATCGAATTTTATAATCCCCTGAATGAATCAGTTGAATGAACTCCTAAGCATCACCATTCAATAAGAAGGATTCAGTATTTTAGGCGCGGAAGACTCTTCTTTCTATTGACAGATTATCCTTTTATATTTACAAAATGCACATGGCAAAATAATTTCTGATCACCCATTTTTAAATCTATATGTTTTCTCTGAATTACGTAATGGTTCTCGACTTTTCTTATCAATATCTGGAATTTTTAAAAAGTACCCTAAAACATATAAGAAGAGTTATGAGGTAGATCAAATTAACATCACTAACCAGATAATTGTGTATCAAGAACACTGCAGTTATTGTTGATTCACGACATCTTTGAACACCCACCTCGAAGTAATGAAGAAAAACCCAATTACATCTTTTTCGTAATGAGGATCATGCATCGGAGCTAAAGAAAACTAATATTATTATTTACTTTTCTGTGTGTTGTTTTTCAAATTAGCCAGACTGTATTTGGCCCTAAACTTAAGGACAGAAAATTATTATCAAATAACTGCTATGTTACACGTGATACATAATAACAGCGAAGTTTCGGAAATTATTTATTTCCAATTTTCAGATTTACTATCAAAAACAAAAGAAAACTAAACCGAAGAATAATTCTTCAATGTACATTCAAACATCAATACTCGTACGTAATAGTAAGAACATTCAGTAACGTAGACATATACATTACTGAATGTTCGTACAACGTTGGTGGTTGCAAATAAAAGTCTTGAGATTTCAGCAGCTAACAGGTTTACTGGGGCCGTGAGAACGAATTCTATCACTGACCCGACGAGAATTCAGTAGTTTTGCGAAGTTTCTCAGATCATACAAGGTGAACACCGACGCAGTGTCTTGACAAATGGGTTACGGACCACGCACGGTCTTTCCTTCCATGTTTTGTTATTTAAGGTCGCATCAACATCTAGATCATTATCGACCACTATTGCATTTAACGGTAAGGTAACTGTGAAAATGCCATGATATGGCTATGATAGGGGAAAGGACGAACACAAATACGTATAGGACCATGCCCGAGGCGGGACTCGAACCCGCGAAACTTTGGTGTGCGATACACTGCACTAGTGCCTAGTACGTTTAGGTCGGCGCATGATCTTACACACCCGCAGGTGAGAAACACAGT
Organism: Gryllus bimaculatus; assembly: GCA_017312745.1. Lineage (NCBI taxonomy): Eukaryota > Metazoa > Arthropoda > Insecta > Orthoptera > Gryllidae > Gryllus > Gryllus bimaculatus. The sequence goes on along the minus strand of BOPP01000019.1, from coordinate 2,033,920 downwards.
CACCTCCCTGGATATAACATGTGTCACACTTACTAGACTAACGTCCCAAACAGTTTTCGCGCCTGGAAACATCAATCCATCTTTCTCGTGAAAATTCACTCTGCGTTTCTGGACTAGATTTATTGATCCTTTTTGATTGATTTTTTACTGATGAAGGGCGCTAAGGACATTAGTCCTGTAAGTGTAGCGCATGTTATTTCCTCGGGAGGTGGTGGTGATCTTCCGTCGCTGGGTGGTGACATCCGGCGCCGACCTACCGTCGGCTTGCGGGGGTTCCCTAAGCGTGGCACCGCCCCAGTCGGGGCAAGATCTAACCTCCCGACGGTCTCCCGGGATGTGGTAGTATAGTGCATGTACTAAATGTAAGTGTGTGTAAGAAAGGGTGAGGAGAGGACAAGAAGAGGAAGGAGATACTGCGCGCTGTCCCTGACCAGTTTCTTATGGTACTGCTTCGGCATTCGCCTTTTGTTGATGGAAGAAACATTAGAAAACTACTTATCAAAATAGTTGACCGCTAGAAATTTCCTCCAAATAGTGAATGAATTCGATATAACTATGTACGTAGTGTTGAAAATTATGCAGAATTTGGAGGGGAAAACTCCGCAATACCTGGAGTGGAAATCCCCGTAAGATGGCGGTTAGGGTTGCGATGGATGCCACATCGACGGTGGGAGACGCTGTGGGGACACCTCTACCTCCCGGTATGTAACACGGAAAATACTACTGAGTGATGGCTTAAATAGCTGACGCGCCGTCCCTCTCTCTCAATAGTTTTCCTGTCCCTAGAAATGAATGATTGCCTGTTCCTCTACTCTCATTTACCCAGGTATTTCGCTCTTCTTCAAGATGTAAGAACTTCATCCGCTCCATTTCACACAGAACTAGCCATGGCTAGCTCGAGCCCAACCTAAACTAGTCTTCTGAAAGACAAGCTTAATGAGTATCTCCCTGTGCCACACTTACGGGACTAACCTCCGAAATAGTTGTCGCGCCTCGGAACATCTCGTGCGTTTATTCGTACGTTATCATCATTCTCGTGCATTTCTGGATGTAGGTGTATTGCTCCTTTTTGATTGATTAACTTGTGATTCCTGCCATTACGCACAATGTTAGACATACTAAAAGAAATCGTTGCAAGCTTCGACGCGGCGCGGTTGGGTGTGGGTGGAGGTCTCTGAAGCCCCGTGGGTCCGACTGGTTGCTGCTCCGCTTCAGTGGTCGTCAGGTTCGTTGAATGCGCGCTGCCTAAGCCTTCTGCTAGTGCTCACGGATATACGCCTCAGAGACGGTGTGAGACATATCTTCCTCCGAGAATCAGAAATCTAAATGGTGTACGAAAACATTTTATTTTCATTTAAAATTAATTGTGTTTTATAAACAAGATATACGATATATTCAAATGCACTTTGTTTCAGTAAAAAAAGTGAAATACAGAATTCAGATCCATTGAAGAAGCATTACCGTGATGATTGTGAAGTATTACGGACCATTATTTTGACTTACTGAAGGTGGATTTTTGCTAATATCCTGCGTATTCTTCATTCGAGGGCAGTGCAGAATGAAGGAATAAGGTGAAGCGAATGATGGAAATCAAGGGGTGGAAGTGCAGATAAAGCGAAGCTTACAAAGAATGACTCGAAAATTTTGGGAGAGCGAGATTTGTCAGTGTGAAATGAGAGCAACACGAAAGCAAGTTGGAACTTATTCAGAGTGTTATTAAAAATAATTAAATAAAAAAGGAAAAATCTCATTCAACTTTTAGCTTATTGAATTAAGTAGTATCTTCTGAGCAGGTGAATTTAGTGCATTATTCACTTCGTCCCTTTGACTGATAACATCTCCAACTTTCCGAAGGGTCAGTTATATCATTCGGAGTGCACGGCGCACCCTTCGGGTCAGGGAGGAATCGGGCAGCCGGGAGGCGGCAGTGACCGAGGAGCAGCATGGGACGCCGAGTGGCGATGCCAGAGGTCACGAGCGCCCGGCGGCCGCTAAGCCCCGGAGAGAAGGCCGAGATTCCGGCGCCGCGCGCGGAATAGCGCCCTCTGTGCGCGAGAACAATGCCAAGCTGCTCGTCCCACGCGTCGCCGCCGTCCATCGCGCTGGCTGTGCTTTGTCGCGCCGGCACTCGTCATCCTGCCAGTGTCACCTCTTCCCAATCCAGCCATCTGTTTCATCATGGTCATCATCCCCTCTATACCCGGGGTTTCACAATAAATGTTACAATCTTCTCGGGATTCTCTACAGAGGAATCTTTTTGACGATGAAAATGTGAGAAATTTCATATTTCAAAGTAACATGTGTGACATTTACCACCAATTCGTAGACATTGATGAATGAAGGAAAGTCGATTATGTGATTCGAGTGTCGACATCGTTCTAGTTTTCCGTAGTCCGATTCCAGGTTCAATTTCCGGGGAAATATAGAACGGTAGCTTTCTATTACAATCGTGTCAGTTTTTAGAGCTGTGCGACGTAAGAAAAACGCTCAGGTAGGACACGGATGTTAGCTAAGGTGAATGGAATGCGTCATGTGTGCAACATATTTTCCTTAATCGCAGGTGTAAATAATAAATAAAATCAGATCCTGAAAACTGCTGGATGGTGAATTTCGAATTCATGCAAACTTGGGTACACTCAACCTGCAGCATGTGTTGCCAGAAACGTTTGCATTTGAGTTCTAAGGGCAAGTTTCTTCTTGACGAGTTCAAATGTTTAATTGCAATAGGATAAACCAGGGTTCGACTCTCTCTTCACTAGCAATAAGTCTCTTAGGAAGCCGACTTCATTTTTTCCCTAATGAAGAAATAAATTCACCACTTTATGACTTGTCTAAATCAAGTTCACTAGTGACTTCTTGCTGCTTGAAGATTTTCTTTTCTTAAAATCGAGATCAGAAAGATTAAATGAACTGAAATATCTGTCGTATCTCATACGGGAGTCGCCACTCATGTTGCACAGTGTACACACGATTCACAAAACAAACTCTTACACTCCTCCCTTCATAAGATGGTATTGCGACTGGTGGTTAGAAATTTTTCTCATGTTCCTTGACAAGTGGTCTGTTGTATTTCATGAACAAGATTAGGACACATCATTTCTATGAAGCAAAGTGACTCGGCAGTAAAATTCGTTTCGCTGCTGCGAGAAAAGCAGTAGTAGAATTCGTTTCGCTGTCCTTTCTGGGGACAGAGCGATATTAATATTTCTTGTAACACTAATCAGGCAGACGGTCATTCTTTTTATTTTACTTGTATAAAAAACTGATCTAACACAATTCGTTAGTACTGGGACAAGAAGTGCGAGCCCGCATTCTTAGAATTATTATATTATATTTTTTTTAGATCTGTACGTGTTCAGTGCCCACTTTTTTCTTGTCGTGTTTTGTAGAAAATTAAACAAGTAACACGCCTATATATTCTCTAATTTTAAATGAAATATTAATTTTTGTGAAGGTAATTTACAAAGTAATAAAGTAAACATATCAAAATATTAAATGAAAAAACAGAAAATTTTATATAAGTACATTTGGAGCAACAATTGATCATATTTTGTGCAGTACGCGTAAATTCCAAATTTGAATATAGACATAACTAGGCAAATAATCAATTTTCAGGCCAATACAAAAACACGAGTCTTTTTTTTGATATCCAGATTTAAGAAAAAATATCATACATTTTAAATAAAAAAGTAATGTCAACACTTGACGTGGAATGGCTCAAAAGTGATTTCAGAGAGCAAGCATTATTTTTCGCACCGAGACTCACCTCCTTCCTAGTGAACTTGTCGTCAGCCATACCACTACGCTATAGAAGAACGGCAAGTTTTGAATCGAGAGATAAGCAGGTAAACAGGGGAGGAAAAAAGTTAAAGAAAAAATATTGGTGTTGTCTTTGAGATTTTTTAGATATTGCATAAATTTCAAACATGCAGTACGTAAAATCAACTCGTGTTTTTAGTCAATTGTACATGACTTTTTTAAGAGATTATTTTTTACGACATATCTTGTTTCAGACAAAACTCTCTATTTCAAAATTGTGTAGTTTTGACATGTTAACTTTTTGGAATTATTGAAAAAACAGACTTTGTCGAAAATGGGATTAAGACCATATTTTTACTGTTCCTTATTACATATGAGGAGAAAATTAAAATAAAAGATAGAGGAACGTTATTTTAGAAAACAATTGTTCAAACAATTTTAATTGCAAATTTTTTCTTAAAATTTTTTACATGGATAGAAGGGACGTTAAAAATAATGGCGCGGGTCTCATTTTCGTTGAACTCTCTGAATTTTAAAAAATTGCAAATTTGGGTGAATGAGAGACAGTATGTGCTTTTGTACTCACACTAGTTATTTATTTATTCTCAATTTGTTCTCGGACGTAGTAGTTTTCTGGTAAATTAAGCACTGAAAAAACATGTTTTCAATACATCCTACAGGTGTTCACTGGTTATGTACACCCCATTTTCATTCCTTTTGTTTTATATGTCCGTCCGTTTGTCCTTATCTTATAATACATGGTGTCAAAACGCTGGACTTGATTTATGTTGCGATCACTAAGCTTTCAAAACACGTACAAGATGACAGTTAATTACTTGCAGTCTACCTAATATTAGTTGATTAGCACTTTCATGATTTACAGGTATGTCGAGACTAAGATGGTTTCATTTTTAGCGATAAAACGCATTATAAAGTGCCACAAAGGTCAGCCATTTGTTTTTCTACTTTAAATCTACGATAGTGTGTAAGAAAATAATAAGTAAATGATACGGCTTCATTTTTCCTTACGTTGACATGTTTTTGTATTATTTATTGTCAAATAGAGACGTGACATAGTTCGAGTGCTTAAGTAATATATTTAATGAGATATTCATTTAAAATTGACATTCCTCTTGGGAAAAATTGCCTTCGAAATTCTATCTCCGCAACCGCGCGGCAAACTTGTGCTATTGGCCGAGTTCTCCGATTTTGGCTTGAAATCAGGTCTATTACTGATACAGTGCTCTTCATTGTCTTTTGTATTTTACTGAACAAAAGTCAATAAATATATCATTTATTTAGATCAATGTCGATTATCACACAAATTCTACTGAACAGTAATTGTTTCTGCGCTACCCTCCCTGTTCTGTGGTACCACGTTTCGGTTTTCCGCAGCGCAGCTCTGTGCTGCGGGTTGCCTGAAGCTCCGCAGCGCGGCGCTGGCGACGGGGGCGGCGGAGGCGTGTACTGGGCGCGCTCTGCGGGCCTCTCCGCGAAGTTCCCTCCGCTGCCGCGTTCTCATCCCCCTCACCGGCGACGCGGTCTGCCTTTCATCCTCCCTCCGTCCTCGCGACGCAATTTTGCCAGGTAGCCTCCTCCCTTTCAGACCGGGGGCGGATTTTCGACACCACCTTCAACTGCCGACTTAGACGCAGTGCAGTGGGTTGAACTCGCATTCTCAAAATACGAGAACCAGAAAAATGTCTGCGAGAGAAAGGGAATATTAAAGTAAAACAGAGAAATTGAATTTAATTATCACTTCTTTTCTTTAATCATCTCTTTCCACTAAATAATAAGTAAGAAGTAGTACTTCCGTTAATTTGTTCAGTTAAATTCTACGAAATAGTTAATTTATAATTTAAAATGTTTTGAAAAAAGGCTATTGTTCGATAATACCTTCAATTTAGATACTAAAGTAAAGTATTTAAGCCACTGGGATGGATCAGGGCAAGATCTCTTGCTTTTCATGTTGGAATCCCGGATTCGATTCCCAGTTGGGGCAAAAATAGAGTTGCAGCTTTCTAATACAATCATCTCAGTTTCTACAACTGTATGACAGAAGAAAGTCTCAGGAGGGTAAATGTTCTAGATACGGTGATGTAAGTACGTTTCCATTACCCCAAGGCGCAGATGTTAAAAGAAAACCGCTAGCTCTCAAAAGTCAGATTAATTCTACTTTAAAATGCGCAATATATTAAAGTAATTCTTGTAGTTGAATTAAACACTAAAATTTAAAAAAATATATGAGTGTTGTTGTTTTGAAGGTATTTTGTGCAGTTAAAAAGACAAGTAATAATTATTTTTCACTCACAAACGTTATGTTGATGAAATGCTTCAGATGTAAACTGTCGCCAGAACTATCGCTAGAACTAGTTCATTTGGGGGATTGGATTAAATTCGTCTTTATCCATGTTTTTATGTTTTTAAACATACACTAAAAATTAAAACTAAATTCAATTACCTTTTTTGGCGAATGAAAAAACAAGAATTAAACAAATGAGTTTACAAAATCAAACAATTTAATAAAAATAACAATAATATGTTAATAATACATTGAATTTGTATTTGAGTGTATTTTGAAAGGGATTGTTTTGATATTTTAACTCAAAAAGTACTGTTTTGTGTTTGATAACTGCATGTCTTGGCGGCAATAACCTTACAAGTCGGCCCTTTGTGGTTGTGTGCAATACGCAAAAGTTTCTTCTAGAATTACCAATAATCTCTCGTCGAGAAAGAGCAGAAGCTGAAATGTAAACGTACAACCGTATAGGTCGGTCGTTACTTTACCATTAACTTAATGTTCTTACGTAATTAAAAAACGGTGGAAGAAGCTTTTCGAAATTTTGATTTCGAATAATTTTGTACGATTAAGACAGCATTAGTGATTAGTTTCAAAACGAGGAGTTCGCGATATTTAAACACAAATGTCGATTGTGGTCTTGATTCTGCAGGTGAATGGGTATGTTCAATATAATCATTTTCCCTCTCGTAACCCGCAGCGGTCGTGACTACACAGCTGCAGTTAATTACGATAAAACCAATAGATTATATTTAGTTGGAAATGTAACATCTCTAAATTAGATATTGCGACATAATTAGAACTGAGATACACCTTCTTTTTGCCGAACGATTGTGAAGTTTTAGCGAACGCGAGATGGGCAGTTTAGTTTTTCAAACTACACAACCGCGATTCTGGAGTTTTAGCAATCGCATGTTCCCACTATGAGGTTCCAAAAGCCGTACTGCACATGCGTGCGATAATCGAAATAAATATTGAAAGTAAGCATATAATTCAGGACTAAGGAAGCTTACAATTTACTTTCAATACCACATTCAAAACTGAAAAAGTAAACGTCTGTTTCGTGATATTATTTGTAAAAAATAACACGTATTCAAACAATACAGACAATTCATTTATTAGCCTCATGTGAACTGGCAGCTGCCACATATATTTAACTTTTCTTATTCACTCATTTCACACCTGATGCCATCAGCCCCAAATTACACTTGAATTCACGTCTCCCACGAGGAACAAAACATCAGGAACATTCACTCCTAACGTCCAACTCTGGACAGCCAACTTCCTCAGCATTGCCTTTGTTTTATAGAAGATGTCTTGCATTTTATTCCATCTGTGGTATATTCTCTATTTCTATTGTATTTGTATTATATTGTATTGTATTATATTTCTATTGTGAGGATGACGAGAGTATTCTACAAATTTTCATCTCTCTTCGAATTCTGCTTTGCACTGTACCAATTCACACTTATTCATGTACAAAGAGTGTTTTTCAATTTGCCTTGGCCTAGTAACTGCTACAACTCATTATTACTCCGTGTGAATTCGTTCTTGTAATATATCATTTCATAAAATTTTAACCGATTTGTTTACAAAATGACCGCACATTTGTATTTAATTCATACGAAATAAAACAGATAAGAAATGAAATTTCTGGTTCTACTTCATTAGAACACAACGCAAACGAGTCACTATAACAAAACAAATGCACATGTCCAATGTTACCTCTATGTAGTTGTCACTTGTACTCCTCCATACAAACGAGTTTTAGTCAGAGTGTATTCAACCGGAATGACATCTGTCGATACCAATTAACAAAGGGTGGAACTTGTGTCTGAACCCGACATGCAAGGGTCCTGGCTACCATCAAAGCAAAAAAGAGTAAATAAAAACCGAGAAGACAGCGTGATATAACTCTATTAATGAATGTTTATTTCAGTTTAGTAATTTATCAAGCTACTTCATATGTACCAAAAATATCGTACACATATTTTTGTGTTAATTTTATACAGCAGGAATAATACATTATTTTTAATGGAACATATTTCATGGCAGAATACAGTTCAGTTGTACATTAGCAAAATAATAAAAATGCAATTTATTGGAATACTCTTTTATAATATATGACTGCATCAAACATGTAACATCAAACACTCCACACTATTTTACTTACTATTAAATTTTACTTGAAATTTTTGAGGTATAGGTTGCAAAGTTATCGATTGATAAAAATAGGTGAAAATTAACTCAATTAAATAGGCATATACATTTTGAGAACAAAAATTGTACTGTTGTATTGTACTGTTATCAAGTTGATTGCTTTGACTGAGTGATATTTTGCCAAAAATCGTAAAATTGGTAATAAACAATCTGATATTATAGTAATGGTGTTAAAAACACAGTCACTACAATTCAAGTAGATTCACGAGATACGCAAATCTTTCAGCTTATATAAATATATTATTTTATCACCTGGATGTGATGTTTTAGGTAAAGTTGGATTTTCACAAATTATTTCATAGTGGTAAAAAGTACGAAAAAAAAGAGAAATGGCATTTAAAATTGTCCTTCATGAGCTTATAAAATCATATTCAAATGAAATTTTCATATTGTTTGATAAATAATACAATAAAACGTCATTTGATAAATCATGAGGCAAACATGCAACAATAAACTAAAGCATATTTCTTCAATAATAAATAAAAAATATATCTTAGAACACTGTTCAACAAAATATAAGATTTCACTGGGACTACAAAAATTAATCCGACTTTGATCGAACATTTATTATTCATAATTATTTATTAAACAGGAAAAGAATTTCATTCGTAGAGTAAAACTGATGCCCCACCCATGTAAATCTCACCACGCTCTCCCTGCCTGCTCTGCTTCTTTCTCACCGCTTTTTTCCCTTACTCCTCTCTGCTATCTCCGGCCTGCTAGCGCTATCGGAACCTTTCAAAAATATCTTTCAATTACTCGGAGTCTAATTGTTTTCTTACAACAAGTAAAAATGCATTTGAAATAACATTTTATGACCTTCAAGACCCTCCTTATCAATTTCCAAGATTTCCTGATTGATTGGGAAATATTCGCGAAAAAATAATTGAATAAACAATTAACCCCTGTAGGGGGATTTAAGGGGTGAAAGTGAGAAGGGATACTTTTTACGAGATCTTTTAGGTAATTGGTAAAGTTTCTTTTTATTTGAAGGCCATGTGTTCAAAATTCTATTAATAGTAGAATAAAAGTGTGGATTTGTGAAAAATTACAAACATTTTTCTTAACATGGTAGGAAATTATCAGGAAAAATATTGTAATTTATGCAAAACAAAATATTTTATCATTCAGTTAAAATACCATAGAACGTTATGAAGCATATTCCGACATCATTCCGAACAAACAGAAACAAGTAAAAACTATAATAAAAGTGAATGTCTTTTTATATGTGTCAACAATGATATGGATTGACGAATGCAGTTACTGTGAGTAATACACTTACTCATTCATTTAATTGGTATACATTATTTACAGATTCTACCGTCTGACACATGGAATACGTTTCGTATTGATATATTCACATAATGATGATGTATACGTAACTCGCATGTTTTCAATACTGTCGTATTTAGGAAGACACTGATATTGACGATGAACATGTGTAATTTTATAGACAGATTTCATTTTCCGTTTTGTACATTCTTATTGAGTAAATGGACACACTTATTGGGAAGATCAATTTTCCCTTTTAGCCTAATTAGCATGCGTAGTGCGGCTTCTGATACCCCGAAAACGACACCGCTCCAGGGCGCTCTTGTGAGAACTTCACAACCGCAAAAGGTGGCCTGTAAATCGGATCTTAAGTGCGCACATATTCCAGCAATTCAGAATATTTCTTTCATTCATCCAGGAGGAACTACCACCACTCACCTGGACTGTACTACCGGAACGTCCGTTTTCTCGCGAGTACAAACCATGTAGGAGGCGGAGGGTAAAAGTTTGCACGTTGTGCGCGAGGGGCGGGCGCGGGCGCGGGCGTGGGCGCGGGCCTTCGCCTTGACACTGGGTGGATGTGGGGCAAGTCGGCGGTGGGCGCGTCGCCAAGTGGGCGACGCCGTTGGGGCGTTGCGCGCGGCCCACCCCGCCCGCCCGGGCCGCTCCTCGCCGCCCGCGCGAGCTGACGCGCTCACGCGCGCCAAAGCCCGTCGGCCGCAACCCCAGCCGCGGCCGACGGCCCTTCACGCCCACACATGCCGCCCGCGCGCGCCCACACGGCCCTCTTACCCCCGCCTTTCCTTTCGCGTTCCACGCTCCTTTCCCGCCTTTAACTAGATTGGACTGAATTGATATGTGAGTTGATTTTGGGCGCGTCAACGGCTAGTGTCATTAGCCCCGTAGTGCATGCTTTTCTCAGGAGATGGCGGTGATCTTCCCCCGCAGGATGGAGAGATCCGGCGCCTACCTACCGTCGACTAGCGAGGTTTTCCCTAATCAGATGTTCCCCACCAGCGGGCCATCGCCCTAAACGGAACAAGCTCTAAACTCCTTCCAGGACTTCAGAGCTTGTGGTGGTGTATTGCATTTTAGGGAGTGTGTGTGTAAGTAAGGGGTCACGATAGGACTAGGAAGGCGAAGGAAAGGTCGCGCACAGTCGTGGTCCGTTTCTTATGGTACTACTTCGACATTCGCCTGTTGATGATCGGAGAAACCACAGAAAACTACTTATCAGTGAAGCCTACTTTGAATTTTCCTCCAGACCGCGACAGAACTCGACCTAGCTACCTGGCTAGTGTCGAAAATGCTGCTGGCGTCGCGACTCGAACCAGGACCTTTCGTTCAGAGTCACTGCAGTGATATTCGTTGATGACATGACTCACCTCTCCCAGTTCACACTTTACGTTACTTTCACGTTTCGTTCACGCCCCACGTTCCGCCTTAATGCACAACCAGAAAGTAGCGCTAATGACGCTTACTGGGCAGTTTGATAGTTTCCAGTTGCAATCCTCAGTCAGTCAGAAAGTTCTAAATCATTCACTCCTTCCACGTGTTTCAGCACGAATTCCATTTCAAATCAAGTATCTCATAAATGATGAAGCTCTGAGTGCGGGCGCGTTCTCAAACATTGGACGTCAAAAATTAGGAAGAGTTGTTGCCTTTCCTTCGAACACAACTTCTGCTTGGAAGAAAAAAGGCATTTCTACGTGGCAAGTAATCAGTTAATTATCAAGCAATAAATTATGGTGTACTGGGCGCTCTGAGCGCTTCTGTCTGTCAGTTATTAGCTCTAAAGTATCGTTCCAGCAAGGTTTCTTCTGAATTAAAATAAGTTTTTCGAAGGCAGATACCGCACAAATTATTGAGTCAAGAACACAACCCTGCACACTACCAATATTTAGTAAAAGAATGAATGAGGATTTTTGCAGATACTTTCCTTCTACAATGGTATACACAACTCAACAGGTGCTTCATGTATATATGAAAAAATAGTTATTGTTTATTTCACAGTTTCTTATACAGCAAGGTAAGCACTTCACAAGATTGAATAGAAATGTAAGCCAGCTTATCGCTGTCGTAACAATAAACGTGGACATTCCCATCGGTGATTTCTAGTAATCAGTAATAATTTCTTTGAGTGAGAATGGGTGAATAGGGGAATATATTATGTTTTCAGCTATTATGTTACAAAAATTGATGGAAGATCACGAGTTTTTTAATGAAGGTTTAAAATTAACTTGGGGAATCTAGAATGGATTATTCTGTGCTACTTATAAGCTCTTTTCTAATTTAAAAATACTTATTGCTGTGGAGGATGTAAGGGGAATTAAAAAATTAGTTTGATAGATGACTAATACAATGTTCAATGGTGGGAAGATCAAACTCTCTGGGCAGTTTGTATGTTAGAAACCTACCACGCCCTCCTGACCCTTCTCTCAATTTGCAGTTTGTTCATGAGTTCAACAGTTCATTCAATGAATCAGAGTTTTGTTTCTTCATGAATCGCTCACAGTCTTTCAGTTTGTTAGTTTCGCACAAATGGCTTGATCACATACATGTGGGAAGTTCCATTTGTAGCTCCATAGGGCTTTAAGCTGCACAGAAATTAATATCTATTCCCTCTCTCCATTCTTTGGCAGTGTATTCAAGGAATTTGAAGCGTTCAATTACGTGTTTTTTCAGATGCATGCGACTTGGTTCACTCAAGGGTGCTTCATAAATTGTCACATGGCGTCTTCTTGAAGGCGCTTGAAACTAGACTAAGTTCTTTGACCAGGTTTCCTTGTGCTTCTCCGTGTTAAGAAAGCTCATCTTGAACGACATGGTGTCTTCTACACATCAAATGAAATAGAAAAAATCTTTACGTAAATATTAAATACGTAACAAATTAATAAATAATCTATATTTAGCAAAGGTATTAGTAATATTTATGAATGTATAAATTGTATGAACTAATATCAAATGTTATTAGTGCATGTATTTTAAAAATACTTTGTGCGTGACCGTTTTCAATATTTAAATGGAATATACCTCATTTTAGTCATTAATAGACTTAAGTTCATCCATTCTCGCAACGAAATAATTTTTGAGAACAAATGCCCATTACCCTATTGTGAAGTCGGTTGAGTCATTACTTCTAATTGCGTTAGCATAGTAAAACGTGAGGGTCATTCAACCTTGAAATGCCGTTTGCTTTTCAATATACAATGGTCAATTTGATGTGAGGCCAAGTGATTATCTCTATGAAGCTAAGTTACATTTTCCTGATAGCTTCCAGAATAAACATTTAAATGCAACACTACAGTAGTTTCTTGTATGTCCCATTTCTTGACAACGTTTGCACAGAATTGAAACACTATTTTTCCTCGAAGTTCCACTGAGATTATTGAGTTAAATAATTTTGTTATTTTAAGTAGTTTTTCAAGATCTATTGAATCTTGAACTTATATCTCATAGAGCGGCATTGGGGTTTTCTCTTGTAACATTCAGGATGTTAACCTCGTAAGCTCACTGATTTCACTGTCAGAGAAGTCAGTTGGATATTGCATATGGTGGCAGCTTGATTTTAGAATTTTGATAATGAAATACGTGATACTAGTAGTTATTAATGTTATCTTCCTGTAGTCATCTGGAGAAGTGAATTTGAGAGCTCTTTAATAGAATTGTGAAGTTATCACTATTATTTTGTTAATTTAACTGGCTATTTTTTTGTAATCGTCTACTTCGTGAATGAAAATTCAGTGCGGTTTCCTTACGAACAGCGTTTCGTTAGTAAAGACTGAATCACTGCAATCAACTTTTGCTAATTTTGCGATGCGGTCATGTATATTTAATTACAGTTGGAGATGAAGAAATGCCTGTAATGATATCCCGTCTGGCCATCTTTTTAGCGTCACTATCCGATTGTGGGGAATTAAGTACTACTTAATTGATTGTGAGACACGTAACATTTTTGGAAATAACATTCTAGGTAAAAACAACACGTCAGTTCCGAAGTCAATTTTTGCCTAATGGTCATGTAAAGTTTTTGAATGTTTGCAGGGTCGACACAAGAGCTTAAAGACCGCGAAGAAATTCCTTGTTGGATGTTATGGGTGGCATTTATGGAAAGAGGAGGGAGGCCGTTCTCCATGAATTGATAGTGCTTAGGCCTACCCCAGAGGCATAGCTCCATTCCTCATTCATCCTAATGCTACTGTTTCAAAAGACTGAATTAATCAAAAGACGGAAAATAATCAAAACAATATTCTCAAAACAAAATATTATTCTGCCATTAAGCTCGAATAGCTCACGAAAACCTTGAAAAATTTAAGGAAGAGTGCAACTTTTAATACTGAGGCCAAAAATTCGAAATGGAGAGTTGATTACACAAAAATCTCAAAATTTGTATTATATTTTCTGATTCTCATTAAACTGCAAGGTATTCTTAGAGATAATATAGTCATGAACTATTTGCTGACCTTTGAACCGAGAGTCGTTTTCTTATATTCAGTGTTTCAGATTCTATAGGGTTCATGAGAACTACCGTTTGTAGAAAATACACGAATCTCGCGAGGCTCTGTACGAATACAGTTGATGGTGAACGTAAGAATGTGGATAATTTGTGATTTAGCCGGATAATGAACATATTATTGAAAAATATGTGGATAAAGTCTAAATTAAGGACATACTTAAAGCATACTTCGGGATTAAGACGGATGAAATTGCACATTAGCAAACTCAAGGTGGTTAAGATAATTTAAGTACGAAACAGTAACGTGGATACATGAATCAGACTGCTCGAGGGAAATTTCTAAAGCAGAAGACAATGTATATAAATCGAGTTTCACTGTGTCCAACTATTAAATTAGAAAATCTTAAGAGTTTACTACCTGAAAAAAAAACACAAAAATCTTTGTGTGTGAAAAGCCTATCTTTCCATAAGAGCTTTTTTATACCAAAATATTTCTCGCGAACACACACTCGGAAGAGAACAATGATGTGATATAATAACAACTAATTTCAATTTACATCTAACATAATTTTTAGGAATTTAAATATGTTTTTCATTATAGTAAAAATTACGAAAATAAATTTAAAAAAAGCACTCATATAAAGCCAGATTTGGGGCTTCATGTAACGTGCCCCCGAAAATTACAATATGTTTAAAATTGAAGAGGTTCCAACTTCAGTCAGATCGATTGGAGAATATAAATTAGCGGCTAGCGTTGTTTACAGACAGAGGGACGGACAGATGTTTTGCCGACAAACGATTTTTTTGACCCACACAACGTGGATATATAAAGTAATTTACTATATATAGCGTCAAGATTCATAAACTTTTTTGTTACCAGAGCCCGGCAATAAGAGTTTTTCTGTCGAAAATTTGCTGTGCTCCCCCGCTAAATTACAATACTTTTTCTAAAATGTGTAAGCAGTATTCAAAGGAAGAAAACATAAATTGTTCATTGGCTAAAAACATCACCCTTTGTTTGTCACTGATTTCTACAAAATACATTCAAAAACATTAAATTAATCAGAGATGTGGAAATGCACATTATAATGCTAGATGTGTTCTAAGAGCACATACTTTATCCCATTATTTCTAAATTTGAAAATTTCGAAAATTTTGAGAGTTCAACAAAAGTAAGACCTTCGCCATTCGGTGCGATTTTGAGAGAATAATTGTTTTAGAAATTGCATTAATTTCAAAAGCAAATTTGCGAAAATATTAGTTTTTTCAACAAATTGTAGACGACTTGTTCTCAATAAGTAATTTTTTTACAACAAACTTTGTCTAAGCCAAAATATCTACCTTAAATTTTGTAGTTTTGAAATCTTGACTTTTTACAATTTTTTCAATCTTCGAAAATACAGTGTGTTCGCCAAAATTAGGAGTAGCACCAAATGTTTAACGCCTCTGGATACATGCGAGGAAAAAATGTAAGGAAAAAAATTCCAGGTTTTTGAGAAAGAATTGTTAAAAAAATTCACGCTAAGGTACATTAAAACTACTTATATTTTTGAAATATTGGACATGAAATTATTTGAAGATATGTCTTTAAACAGCAGTTTTCAACAAAGGAAAACTCTTTATCTTGAATATTGTAGTTGAAGGAAGACGCCCTCAAAAAAATGATCCACACCATTCATTTAAGCGACATTTATGCTATCCGAGGACGAATTTAAAAAAATATGTTGCCATTTTTGAGATGCCAATTTTGAAAATATTTTTGAGGATTCAAGTAAAGTATACTCAAAAATAAAAAATTCGTTTGAAATCCTGAGAGGGACGTATTTTTTCAGATCGATCGGGGAATATCAATTTTAGATAAACTCGGCTGGATGATTTAGGTACTAATGTTGGCCACAGACGGACAAAGAGCGTCAACTGATTTTTCGATATCAGAAACCCATGAAACATAGATTCTAGCTACACGACATAATATGTATAACTGGCTTTGTATATTCGGCAACTGAATTTATCAATTTTTTCATTACCGGGGCCCAGCAGTAAGAGTTCTTCAGCCGAAAATTCATCGTTTTCCAGCGCACAATTAAATAACGTTCTTCTTACGATGTACGTTCGTAAGGGAAAGAAAGTACCTTCTTAGAAAGTACCTTCGCTGGGCGAGAAAGTAAAAACATAGATTAATCCACAATAATACTTGGTCAAAGTAATTTGTGGGTCTCGCAGTCGAACTCAGTATGTACTGCTGAATTGGGTCGTGCGACACATTACACTATTATTTAAGTTTCTAAGCTAATAAGTCCCAGATCTATCGGTATTAATATGGGATGAGTGATTGACTAAGAATGTAAGTGCAACGAGAAAAGAAATCTTTACGTTTTCCAAATATAAATATTGTTTTTAAAATGAAGTGGAATGGGCGTTTCCAATACTCCCATGAATGAAATGCCCTGTTCAATTATGATTAAATAATGAATAAATAAGCAGTGTTTTGAGGTAGTGTCTAAGGAAACCTTGTAGGTAAGACGTTAAAACCAAGTAATTCACCTCAAGAACTGGATATTTTGAACTGCCTTTCATCTGTCGAAACGTGGACAAAAAAATGAAGTCATCAAAAACCTTCAAACCACCTTTTGAAATAAGACGTCTTCTTTTTTCAGGAAGAACCCATCTCAAGATTTCATTCCGCGTGCAGTATGACTCTTCCCACAAGCCTGGAGCCGGAGAAACCGCAACCCATAAACCAGGGAGTCTATTTAGGAGCGGAATGCCATCCCTCCGGGCGCGGTCCGCAGGAAGAACGTCTCATCTCGTTGCCTGTTTACCTCTCGGGCCTCGGCAGGCGTGGCCATCTTTCCGGCGTTTAAAAGGCGGTGTATCGTATTTACGCTTGCGAGCGCCTGTCTGGCTTGGCCCGGAGCCAAAATCCGGTGTGGTGGGGCGTGGCGAGGCGGCGCGGGGTACCTGCATCGGCGGCGGGCCGTTGGTGCAGGTCCCGTGCGCGCGCGCGCGAACGAGCGGGGGTGGGCACGCGGCGGAGGCCGGGGCAGGGGACGGCCCGG
>BOPP01000019.1:1991828-2008914 GCA_017312745.1 Gryllus bimaculatus | reverse complement strand
TTCAATGGAGGGGCGGGGCCCCGCTCGGATTCGGGCGGGGCATGACGCGGCCCGGACCCAGCCGCCCGCCGCCGCCGCCGCCGCCGCCGCGATGAATGGAGCGGCTGACGTCATCCGGTCGAGGCAGGTGCGGCGCGGCGGCCGCGGGTGGCGCAGCGCGCCCGCGACCCGCGCGGCCCGCGCTCGCGCCCCGCCGACGCCCATTGAGAGCGAGCGGGCGGCGGTGCAGTGGCGTTCACCCCGGCGCTGCGGCACGGCGCCCGGCCCCTCCCCGACCCTTGGCGTTCCTTGCCTCTGCGGCCGCACCTGCCCCCGTGGCGCCCGCAAGCCACCCACCGCGGCAGATGGCGCGCGCAGCTCTTGGCCCCGCCACGCCACGCCACGCCGTGCCACGCCTCAGCACGCCCACGCCTTGGTATGTCGCCACCCCACGCCACGCCCCGCCCCGCCCCGCCACGCCGCGCCACGTTCCACCGCGCGCTTGCCATACCGCGCCTCACCACGACACGCCTTACTACACCCGCCTTTCCCTCCGCCTCACCATGCCACGCATCGCCAGCCACCCCCACCCCACTCCATAGGCACGCCACGTCACATCATGTATTGCATGCCACTGCTTCTCTAGAACTTGTGGTCTTAAAGATTTCATTCTCCAAGTTGTTTCGGTATTAATTTATTCAGGGGCTTAGCTTATTTTCAGTGTATCTCTCTCTAATTGTTATCATGTTTGCCACCGAGCATTAGCTCAAAGCGAACTTTAATAAATCTATCTATCTATTGTATTTGATGTTAATATAATGTCCTAACCCTTGAGAGACAAGTTTTTATTGGTCAAGAATCAATAAATATATTAAAAAAACAAAGATTTCAAGAATTGCTCAGTGGGGTGGAAAGAAGACGGGGTTCTCTACACAAAATCTTTCTTCATCTTTTTGAATACTCTTCAACATAAGTTTTCATATTCCACTTTTCACAAAATATCTTTATTTTTAAAATATTCACTTAATATATACCGCGTATATTATAATACAATTATATTCATCATACTTAGAATTGCAAGAAGAATTTTGGAATCAATTTAGAAACGCGATTAATTCAGACTATAATAGACTATAAATGCAAATAATATTTTTTTATGTAAAAATACATTGATGTTTGTAACGTTAAGAGCGTTGGTTTGGTTCTGCAGTAAAAACTTAAGAAAAACTCTTACAACAATGTGTCCCACTATTTTTGAGAAAAAGATCTTCTCTAGCTTTCTAACTGTCAATCTCAAAATATTTACCAATATATAAATGAATTACTATCACCCACAGATTCATCTTATAACTATGAAATTAAAATCTATCAGTGGAACTGCTTCAACCAGAGCAGAAAGGTTTCTCAACTAGTTTTTGTATAGTTTGTTCATGCTTGTAATGGAACCTCTCCAGAAGTCGACAAATTCCTCTTGTCTAATCATTCCAATGCTTCTCACTATTTCAGCACAACGTGCAAAATGAGAACGATCACTCTGCGACATACTTTGCATCCAACCGTTACAGTGTAAATTCAAAGATGATTAGTAATAACTGGTGGCTTACAGAAACGAAAACGCCGCTGAACAAAACCACACAAATGATTTTCCGAAAAGCCCGCTGTTCTTCAAGTACAACCATTAAAATACTACCTAATAACTCTTTCTTAATGAAATATTTTTACAAAAACAAACTTCACCAGTACATCAATTAAAAGAATAACATTCATACAGTTCAGCAGTTCTTTATATGCAAAGAAAGTCAAAAGTTTCGGTTACATATAAGGCAACACGTAAATAACATATATTTAATAGATGGT
This sequence comes from Gryllus bimaculatus, assembly GCA_017312745.1. Classification (NCBI taxonomy): domain Eukaryota; kingdom Metazoa; phylum Arthropoda; class Insecta; order Orthoptera; family Gryllidae; genus Gryllus; species Gryllus bimaculatus. The sequence goes on along the minus strand of BOPP01000019.1, from coordinate 2,007,078 downwards.
GACCTCTTCCTTGGAGCCTTGTTGTAGCATGACATCTGCTGTATCGTAATCAAAGAAGTACTGAGTATGAGAATTCGGTAGATTCGTACAGTAAGACTTAGGCAGAATTATATTACAAAATAATATTTACATTTTTCAATCAAATCGAAGTTATTCGGCAGTGTTGAAACCATCAACGCACGTGAACAAGATACTTCAAGAGACAAAATACGTCTAAGCATCTCTAAATACCTTTAAAGCAATACTACATTAATCAGTAAATACACTAAGAATGTAGCGTAATTTCAAATACATTGTTACTTCAATGTATCTATTGTCACTTTCACTGTACCTTTTCCGTGCTTTCCTTCTTCCTCATACAAATCTGAATCTTAAATACGAATCTCTGGGCGAGCGTGAAGGTAGACCTTCCACCCTTCCTTCCGCACGTTTCCGATCAAACTCTGCAAGTAAGTGAATTCTCGGGGCGTTCGTGTTTTCTCCGCCTACGCACACAAACTTTTCTGAAGAGAAGTTTTCTAGTTGCTGCAAGTCTAAAGAAAACCGAATCTCTGATCGAGCGACAAGAGAAAAATATTTTGCATTCGTACATTTTGGTGGTTTATTTTATTGAGATGTAGCTGATTTTATATAGAGTAATGATAATTATGTAAAGAGCCAAAAACTTCTTGATATTTATAAGCACATTTCGAATATACTAGCTTTCAAAATATCCGGTATTTATGCAACAAATTTGAATGAATTAAGAAAAAATGAATATGAGCAAAACGTTTTTAGAATAGAAACTTTCAGGTCATTTGGAAATATGGTTCGAGCGTTTCAGAAGTTTTGAGATTTTTTTCCCGTTAAAGTATATTTGAGTCTTTGTGCTCATAATGCATTAAATTGTAAAACACAGATCTAACATAGATATTAACAACATGATATACATTTTCAAATTTAAATATGTATAAATAATTGCAATGTTTAAAAATAATTTTTAAATTATCGTGAATGTGTGCATTATGTACACACGTACATGAGCATTTATACTTTTTATGGAATATGTTCATTGATACATTTTTTCTTCCTTTTATATATACGCATATACGGAGTATAAGGAAAGTTATGTAATGCTGCGAGAAAAAATAGCGGATATTCGGCAGAAAAAAATGACTTGCCAGGCCTTCATAAAGGAAAAATGGATAACCTCAGTTGCTAAATTAGGAGGAAAATCCTTCAACATGTGGTGTAGCCAGAATCCCTGTTTTATGTGTCATTGGCTCCGAAAAGCAATTAATAGCAAAACGTCAGACTGTCTGTCGGTCTGTCTGTTAGTCTGTGAGCACCACTAGCGCCTATACCATACGTACGATTTTTTCCGAAATGGATATTCCCCGGTTGATCTGGCTTCACTGGAGGCGCTGCGAATTTGAAAAAAAATTTCAAAATTTGGGGACACTTTACTTGAAACCCTTGGACATTTTCAAAATTTTCTCAAGAATGCCTCCAAATTTCTTCCTTAAATTTCATATATGAATAGAGTAATATACACTTATAAAGGTAGCATAGGTCCAATTTTCACTTCAAATTTGTTCTCCGTAGTAATTTCTTTCATTAAGATACTGCATACTTTTTTTTAAAATTGGTAAGATTGTGCTCATTTTAGGTGCAATTTGTCTTCTTTGTTTCTCTTCGCTTTCCAGATGGAGTTAGGCTATCTGCCTGTCGTCCTCACAGTTCTCTCCATCGTTTTCGTGGACTTCCCGCTCTTCTTCCCTCTCGCGCGTACAACAAGCTGCTTTTGGGAAGTCGGCTATTACTGCCTCCTTTCCACATGTCAATACCCATCTTTGGTCTATATTCTTGCATTCTAGTATTAATTGATGTACCTGTAACTCTTTTCTATTCTTTATTTCTTATTCGGTCTGTCTCATGTCATGCCTTTGTTCTTTCGCAGACAATTTCATTTCACTACATTGTATTGTTGTCCAGTGTTTTTTGTGTTAAACCCAGCTCTTCGCAAGCCGTAGAGTAATGTAGAAGCTGCATGCGTATTGTAAAATTTAATTCTTTGTCTTCCGGTCTTGTCATATTTTTAAGTGTTGTGTATCGTTCCACATATTTTTGATATTCGTTGATTTATTGTCATATCTTTATGCGTTTTCCAAACTTATTTTTAAACACTGCTAAAGGAATTAAGAGAGAGAACTTGCTCTAAATGCTTGGTTTTCAATGACAATTTTTGACCTTACTGTTCCTTCCCCTACTGCATGACTTGTTTTTCTTTTGATATATTCAATGTAAGTTTTGCAAATTTTATTAGGGGTGTAGGTACCTCTCTGTAGTTCGTCTTCCTGTTTTCCTGAAAAATAACTGATAGCATAGAATAAAATCGTTAATATCTCTTTATTCTTAGACCAGTGTCAACGTTTCTGTTTTAAAGACTTACTTATGGTCTGTACATGATCATTAAATATTTTAGGTGATATAGGCCAGAACCTTGCTTTTCCCTTAATTTGGTATGATCTCTTCCGATACGTTCCTACTTATTACTTATTTTAGTAATTCTAATATAGGTCTTTTTGACCACCTTATTAGATGTTTGTAGGATGAGCTTGTTTTTTTCCTATGTGCCAAAGTTTATCCTATTTACACTGTCGAAGGGCGCTTTCGATTATAAGCTAGATGAGTTTGCAAGGTTATGTTCCTTCTTTTCTCCAATATTTTTTGTTTTCTATGAGGGTAATCTATGGTCGATCGTTCTTTCTGAAATCAATTTGCTCTTCTCCCATCAGTACGTCTGCAATACTTTCAGTCTTTTCTTTATATCTGGCATACATTTATATATGCAAGTGAGCAAGCTTATCCCTCTATAGTTTTACATCGTCGCTCGCCTTTTCTTTAAATAGCGATATTATTCTGGCTAATTCTTGCACTCCTCTGGTTATTTACCTTTTCAGCATCTCGATTATTAGGTGAACAGTCTCCATAACAACAACCCATTCCACAATTGGAACAGATTCTGTATTTAAACTATCTCTTCCTGAAGCTTCCTGTTTTTCAATTGTTTCAATTCTCTTTCAATTCATGTATGTCATCAAATCACTGTCCATCCGCTTCTTGACCAATCTCCTTTGTCTGTTCTTTAATTTTTTTCCTTACAAAGTTATCTATAATTCCTTATCATAAATCTTTGTTTATCATACTATTTGCTACATCTTTTGGTTATTATTTATTACTTTTAGGACTTTGTAAGCATATTGTTGGTTTTCCGTATATGTCATGTTCTACTGGCTTATAAATTATCCAAGACTTTGATGTGCCCTCCGTCACTACGATGGTAGCTGTCATTTTTTTTATTTATATTGTTTTTTCTTGGATCCTGCATCTTTTTTTGGATCATTGTAAATATGCTGTTCTGTTTATTCCTTTTCTGCTCATTTCTTCATTCAGATCCGTAGGCCGCTTTTCTACTTCTGATTTATTTTTTCTTCCCTAGGGCTCCATGCAGCTCTTTGAATAGTTTCTCGTACGCTTTCCCATTTTAAGTTTAAGTTGTTCATTGTTTTTTCGAGGTTAACTTCTAGAGTCTGCCTGGTAGTAAGGTTTTATCACTTCTTTCTTGAAGAAATGTATTGTTAATTACTTATTCTTGAGGTATTTGGTCTAGTTTAATCTTTCCCATTTGCCCAATCCTAAATCCAGCTATTTAGAATAAGTGATCTGAGCCTATTCACATCCTTAAATACTCTCACCAAATTGAGGTCTAGTTTATATTTATTAACAAAGTATCTGATATCGATCTTACCTAGTTGTCCATGTGATGGTAAATATCTTTTTCTTCGAAAAAGGTATTGTCATTTTTTTTTTTTTTTACTTAAAGATGATTCATCGTGGGCAAATGCTCAGCTCCCGACCGTCCATGTTATATAAATCTTCCAACAATTTCCTACAATATCTGGGATGATGAGTTTCCCGCACTCTAGCATTTAGAATCTCGCACAATACTATTAAGTGATGTTTATTTAGCTTTTGTGTAGTCTGTTGACTGTTATAAATGTTCTGTAGTCTTCTCTCGCTGCCTTCTTTTCGGAGCATTTACTCCTAATGATTGTCAGATATCCTCTACATATTTTAATTCGAAGCGTTTTAATTATTCTCATTTACAAAGGTGTTGTACTTTCTATCTTATTTCCAGTTACTTACTATAAAGAAGCGTTACTCCTGCTTGTACTCTGACATTTGGGGTACTCCCCTGGGCAGCATGCAGTAGGTACTAAAATTTAGTTCCTTTTACTTCTTCTTTGTTTCAGTGGCCTACAATTATTTTATATTCTTTTTTAAAGGTTTTCTAAATCCTGTTCTTTTACATCTTAAGCCTCTGACATTCCAAGTTCAGTTTTTTTAAATGTTTTCCCGTGAAATCGTTGTCATTTGCGCGGGTAGGTCGTTTCCATGTAGCCGGCTTTTTACTGTGAAGGATTCGAGTAAGAGTTATTTTCTTCCAGTGGGATTACCGTCCACAGCTGATAGTAGATGTTGGGTTGCCTAACTTTTAGCCTTCTCCTGCTGAGTATCTTTTTCGGGTCACCATTCCTAGGCAGACGCATCACTCGGGCTGGCTGCTACCCTTTGAGTCCTGTTCGCCTGCCGAAGTTTCTTCTTGCTCCTGTCCTTGAGGTATCTTCTATGGGTCCTCCTGGTGGCGTTGAGGTCGTCTTCTATCTTTCCTCTTCTGACGCTGAGGTCCTCTTCTGGAGTACGTCTTCGTCTGACCCTCTTTGACCTGTTCGGCAAGGGAGGCCCTACCAGTTGCTACGCTACCGCCGGCATAGCTTTCAGAATCATATGGGTACTCAAGCTCCACCACCAACGACAAGGTCATGTACTCCCCAGGTGGGGTGCAATTTGTCCAATTTTTAAAAAAGATACGAAATACGATTTTGTAAAACCACTCTAATTTTTTCTTTAAACTTTTGGTAGGGATTTTGCTAAAAGCACTCTACACGCTGACTTAAACGGCATATTACTCTATTCTTTTGATTTTTTAAAAATTACAAAAATTTTTTTATACTTTTTCTCACGTCGTTAATATTAACACTACCGGCAATTTGATCACATTATTATATTTGTGAGTACATGAGATTTCAATAATGTCACATAAGGCTCTCGAAACCTGACGGAAACGTAAATGCGCGTCGTAGAATTTTGTTGATGGCGGGAACTCGGTTCTATAGTGTGTAGGCGCGGATTTCTAGTTTGGATTTCAAAAGCTTACATTTATCCGTCCGCTATCATTAATACAATATTGAATATTTTCCCTTTAATTAAAAGTGTTATATAAAGATAAAACTTGAAATAAATAATATACAATTTTTAGAAAATATGAGTAGTTTTCATGTACTTTTGCCATGACATTTGAACAGTTATTTTCTATGATAAGGCTCACTTCAGCCCAATGAGTCCATCCGTTTCCTCCCTCGTCCCATACCGTCTTCGTGTTTCTTCCTTCGGCAGCTTACGCCTCGTTTTCCTTTTCAAACATTTTCGTCTCTGCACTGATCCGTCTCTGACCACCTCTGTCTCTGTCTGTCACCGTCTGTGTCCGTTTCCGTCTCTGTCCGTCTCCGTCTCCTTCCCCTACTGTTTCCGTCTAATTCCGTATGTTTCCGTCTTTGTTTCTATTTCTGGCTGTTCTCCGTCTCTGTTTGTTTTCTCCTCTCTCTGTCTCCCTCTCTGTATGCGTCCATCTCTGTTTGCCTCCATCTCTGTCTGCCTCCATCTCTGCTTGCCTCCATCTCTGCCTGCCGCCGTCTCTGCCTGGGTCCGTCTCTTTATCTGTCTCATACTATATGTGTCTCCGTCTGTGTATCCGACTCTGTTTCTGTCTCTGTGTGTTTCTGTATCGTCTTCAGCATGAAACGCCAGAATCTAAACCGTTAATGCGATTTTCTTCAAAATGGCCAATCGATCTTACAGAATTGGAGGCTGTGCGAATTTTGAAAATAATATTGTGTTGCTTTTTGAGGAGGTCTTTAAAATGAAGTCTATGTGACATTCTAAAATTTTTTGAATAAATGCTACACATTTTTGTTTTTTCTCGAATAGAAAAAATGATATTTATAAAGTAGAGTGTATTGATCCTTTTTTAATTAAAATATCTGACAGTAGAAAAAATGCAGAAATTCACACTCATTTTCGAACGTTTCCTACCTTTCAAACCACTCCAATATTAGAGCTAGGGATTTCTTTTCCAAAGAAATGTATCCCTCAATTTTAGTACATATTCTTTTCTCAAAAATGTTCTAATTTTTTATGTAAACTTAGTTCTCGGATGAAGTAAAATACTTTTCTAAAAAGGTACTTAGGTCCAAGCTTTTTAGAATTCTATGAATTTAAAAAAATGTTATAATAAATGTTTTTACGTATTCCACCACATATTCCACTTACATGTTCTACTACAATATTCAAAACTGAGATTTTTTGTCCGTAAAATTGTGTTAAATGAATTCTTCTTATTGAAATCTTATTAAATGAAAAAAATATGTACATTTTTTGAAAATAGAAGTTTTCTTTCAAAATTTAGAGTGACATAGTGACAAATTTCAAAAATTGCCTAAATGAGATTTTCTCAAATCGGAAAACGTTTTCTTATTTTTTTACTCTAACTCGATTTTTCATACGACTTTTATCAAAACCTCTAAATTTTCGAAAATTGCAAATGTTCAACTTTATTTTTAAAATGTTTATTAGGAAACTTACGTCGGCGCAGACGATTGCAGTATTGATTATACAAACTGATTACTAAACCAATTTTTTTCAATTCTGACAGCAGCGCTGTCGATTCTTTTTGTGAATAGGAAACACTTTGGCGAATTGAAGCAGTATGAGTTCGTATTAGGGTAACATTAGAATTTCGAATAATGCAAGAAAATATGTTGTTTTTTGTTCGAATATTTGTGCCAAAATACTTGTAGCCTTTGCTAGATAAAAGAATTCGCACTCTCGAACAATCATTTACTTCTACAGTGCTGTGACTCTAATACCAACATTAGCCGGATGTAATTCATAATTATCCGTTGAACGTCATTCAAACAGCTTAATACACACCATCTTGCTAATATGTAAATGAAATGACTTCTAATATTAGTCATATTTCGTACTTTATTTATAACGCTTACAAATATATCAGTTATAAAATATTGGTAACTTTACCAGTCGTCGGAAAGATATATCTTTGATCACTGTATGTGTGACAGTGAGGTGTATTTTGATTGCAGGAAGGAAGCCCTCTGGTATTGAATTGTAGTGATATAAAACATGTTTATCTTACTGCAGAAATAAGTTAGGACATTGGAAACAAGGTATTACATTTTCTTTATTTGAAATCACAAGACATCAATAACTTGTTGTAAAAAACGAGTCTCAAAGTTTGTAGGTGTTGTGGTAAGATATCTTTGGCATTTTTAAAATAATTAAAGATGTTGTCATTACCGTTGCCGACTACAGTCGACTACGTAGTCGTTTTGTGGCTTCCATCTAGCATACAACTGATGATGATGGCTAAGCCATCGAAAGCTGCTATTGAATTAAAAAACATTGTTGGCAATGACAACACCTTTAATTATCTGAAAGTTTGTGTTGACCGAAGTGACATTTCTTAAAACAATATAGCATTACAATGAGTTTAAGAGGCAATTACAGAGATGATAAAGGCGGAAATTTTGATCAAATTTTGAGAGGTTTGCTGTGAAATATTTCAATGTGGAAAATACATTTTGCAGAATCTTTCATTGAAATAGTTAATTTAAGGATTGGCAATACTCTTTCTAGAACAACATGAATTGTATTTAGATTTCGTTGAACTAACTCACAAAAATGTGAACACTACTATAAAAAATATTGCATTTTATCCAAAATATGAACAAAAAAGGAGTTGTAATTTCTAATGATGATTTTCATATTTTATTGAAATAAACCATAATTTGTTTTTAAAAATATTATGTATCTTCGTTGCTTTTGAATTATTGGTGCGTGGATTGAAATATTATGAATTTGGTGGTTCGTTTCTCAGTCAAGTTTGATTGTTCGTTTGCTGCCCTGGACCAAGGCCAATTCTGCCTCCTGCCACGTCCATGGGTACTTGAACACGCAGGTGGAACTGATGATCCCCCGCGCGTCCGCAAGCGACGGCCCTTTCGCCCAGTGCAGCGGAGGCGCTGCGCTCGTTCATCATCTCAGGGCAATCCACCGTTTCAGTTGATGTCGTGCAGTTGCACATTCGTGTGATTTGCCCAACGCAGCCCAACGCGCCGGCGGCCTCAATCCGCAAGGGTTTTACTATATTGTTGAGGTGTCGCATGCAGTCACAGAGGTGACACTTCACCTTGCAGCAGATACAGGGAGAACTAAAATATTTGAGGTTGTGAACGGTTTACTCAATAACTTTGCAATAATGTGATTATTATATTTATTTGAGTAACACATGCAATTTCCGTTGAATCACATATTTGTTACATTCCGTTTATAAAAAGTTTTTTATGGCATAATTTGGGGTAAAACTCTAAGAGAAAATGAAAAAGTGGGTATTGAACCGTCCTCTATTCCTTAATACTGATGCAGTCGAACCTCGTTAATCCGGATCAACGGGGTACGGAGTCGACCCCAGTTAGGGATAAATCCGGGTTATCCAGATAATGAAGAGAGAAAAAAGAGAGCATGGACTTACCAAGCAAATTTTTTAGATAGTTTAAAAATTACTAACTTGGTCCGCGTTAACTGAATGTCCGGTTCAACAAGGTGCTACTGTAATCGGAAACTGTTACTTTTTTCGTGTTTCAATATTTCCAGCCCTACGATAAGAAAATGATAGAGAGTTTCGATATATATTACTTGGATAATGGGGCTGTGGTCCTAAAAAAATGCGCATTGCCTCAACAATTATTAGATATACCGAATAAAAAAAACAAGGATTTAAAATTCATTAAAATCCGGAATTATGTATCCACATTAGACGATTTTGCTCCAAATGCCGAATAAAATACAATGCAGCACGATTGCACTCTCGCACCAACTCATACACAGTAAAAGTAAAATTATTTGATGGTTATTATGGAAATTGTTAAAATCTCAGAGAGTATTTAAAAGTTGCAAAGTATTAAAAAATAATTCCTACGTACTTAACAATGATAATTAAAAACGTTCGCAAATATTCACTATATGAATTCAAAATATTAGTTATGTACTAGCTGCTTACTCGAACCTTCTACTGCCTGATCGAACAAGTACCATCTACGCTGCTTCACGCAAATTAATAAATATTTCTTTTTCGGCGAAGACGAACGGCAGAGTGTTTTTACTTTCCCGTATACCAACAAGTACGTATGAACGGAGTGACATCGTAGTAAAGGGAATGTTATGTAATGATACGGAAAATCTATTTCCAGATTTCAAGGGTAAATATGCGTTTTGGGATCCCCATTTACTGTTAAGTAAAATGTTGTTTTTTAAACGTCCGTCTGTCAGTACGTTCGTTTGTCCATCCGTCCGTCCGTCCGTCCTTCTGTGAACAGCACTAGCGCCTAAACCATGCGTAAGATGTTTTCCAAATTGAAGAAATCCCTGTCCATCTAACTCGAGTCGAAACTTTGAGATTTTGAAAAACATTCTTCAAAATTTTGGGGTAGTTTACATGAAGTAATCCGGACATTTTCAAAATTTTCTAAAAAACAGATCTCAATTTTTCTGTAAATTTCTCGTAAGAATAGAGTGAAACACACTTAACGAAGTGGCATAGGTCCGATTACCACGATTAATACTGAATTATCAAAAATTTCAAAAGATGATAATTTCGGTGTCTTTGTACAAATAAAAAATTAAAGATAGAGATTCTTCCTACAAATAAAATTTGTTCTCCACAGTGAGTTCTTTCATTAAAGTCACGTACATTTTTTGAAATGTTAGTAGTTTTCGCGCAATATTGCGTGCAATATTTGCAATTTAAAAAAATTACAAAAAAAAGATTTTTTCAAAAACGGCTTCAAATTTTTTCTTTGAAATTTTAGTAGGAATGAAGCCAAATGCATTCTATGAGATGACATAAAAGCAATATTGATCTATTCTTTCGCTTTTAAAAAAATTACAAATAAGTAATTATTTGATATGTCTCTCACATAATTAATGTTTACGTTAGAGGCGATTTGTTCACATTAATGCATTCATGAGAACATTTCCTTTGAATGATCTCCTATAAAGGCTCTTGAAAACTCAAAACTTTTCTGTGAAATTCAGCATTTTCAGGAATGCTCAAGGGCCTTTTTCTTGAAAACGGCTCGAAATTTGTTTTTAATTTTTTTGTACAGATAATTCTAAATACACTGCTAAAGATTATATAAAATTCATTTTGTTATCTTAGTTTGTTTTTTCAAAAATGACACAATAGCATTTTATTTTAAAATAAATATTTCGCCCTTAGTACACACATTTTTGGCAATAAATTATACATTATTCCATTTGTGAGAAGTTCTACAAATGATTTACAATGAAGTTTCTTCAGAACACAAAAGTTTTCTGCGAAAAAGAGCTTTAAATTTCGTATTTAAAGAAACGCTTAAACGTCATTTGTTTTAAAACGCCTCTAAATTTTTCAATGAAATTGCCATTTAGGGCATGGTTTTACTCTTCTTTAATATCCTAAAGTGATTCAGTTCTACTATTAAGAAACCGAAAATATGAGAAAATAAAACAAAATGTCATCGATGGCGATAGATGGCAGCTGGCGAGATTGTGTGGCTACTTCGAATAACTAGCCGAACTGAAGGAAATGTAAACTATAACGAGAAAGTCAGTGCTTTTCTATAGCACCACTAGTTCAGATATGTTGTATGTACTCAAGCTCTAGTTAAAACCTCAAGTTTTTGACCTCCTAGACCTTGAGATAGTTCGGGGAAGCTCGAAAACCCAGTATTTTACTGCCTTGTTTAGTTTTTTTTTCCATACTTCTTAAACGTTATGTCTTGTAGAAAAATGATTAATTCAAATTTGAAGGGAAAACATTTACTACAACTTTTGTATGCAATACTTTTTCAAAACCGATTACAAGCTACAACTTAAAAAATGCTATTTTTTATTTCTCCAAAATATGTGCAAAACTTCCTATGTTACCTCCTATAATACATATAATTATATAAAATGTAATACTTATATTTTAATTTCACTGTCTGTGTAAAAATTGCATAACAAACGTACCCATTGTGGAAAATATTAATGTACAAAAAAATAATGGATGAGTATGTGTGTGTGGAAACACGTGGTCAAGGAAAGCGAGAGATAGATACAAGTGAAAGGCATCTACCGAAGAGTTCGTGATAAAGAGAATGTTAATGTAAATTTGGGTTTCAAGTTTGTTTTTGTAATTTACTTAATGTGAAAATCGGTTCAGAGTAAAGAACATGCGAGAGGTTGAGACAAGTGCAAGACATTGACGGCAGAGTTTAAGGCAAAGAGAAATTCATGTTTTTGTGTAACATTGTGTAATTATGTGTTGTGTTCGTTTTTGTGAGTAAAATTGTGTAATTAAGTGTTTTGAAATTATGATTATCTTCATTTTGTGTGAAAATAATATAATTTAATGATATTGAAAGCCAACTTTTCAACCTGCTAAAGCAGGAGGCTTTGCCCTTTAAGGGAGTTTACAGACTCAATAAAAAAATTGTTTGTTCTTGTTACAGCTCAATTTTTTAGTAAGGGGACAACGACTTTGCAGCAAAACTTGGTTCACTTATTACTGGTGAAATACAATGGGGAAAATGATACTTTAGGGGTAAGACACCTAAAATATATTTCCTTCAAGTAAACTTTTTTCTCCATAGATAATTCTTTCATTAAGGTCAGGAGCATTTTGTGGGAATGTTTAGTAGTTTTCGTGCAATAATGCATGCAATATGAGGAATATTAAAAAATAAAAAAAAACAGATTTTCTCAAAAACGGCTCCAAATATTTTCTTTAAACTCTTTGTAAGGATAGTGCTAAATGGGCAGCATACGATGAAACAAACGCAACATTGCTATATTCTTTGTCTTTTTCCAAAATTCCAAAAATAAATTTTTAATGGTCTCTCACGTCGTTAATATTTACAATAAAGGTGCTTAGTTTAAATTATTGCATTTTTGTGCGCATGTGCTTCAAAGACTGTCTTATAAAGTTTCTCTAAAAAATAAAAGTTTTCTATGAATATGTGATCAAAATAACACAGTTTCAGAAACGCACATCGCTATTTTCTCAAAAATGGATCCAAATTATTTCTTCAAGTGCTTCCTCCGTATAGTGCAAATTGCACGGTTTAAGATGTCATTAAAGCCATTTTCCTGTATTCTTTTGTTTTTTCAAAAGTTACACGAAAGTTACTTTTTTAAATATATCTTACGCATTTAACATGCACATTTCCAGCAATTTGTATAGTTTTGGACTTAATGAGTAGAAGTACTTTAAAGACCTTCCAATAAAGTTTTTCAAAAACTCAGAAGATTTCTGTGGAAAAAATTCGAATTTAAAGTAACGTCAAAACGTCATTTTCTTAAGAACGGCTCCAAATCTTTTAACAAATATTCCCATATAGAACGCGTGTTTCATTCTTTTTTAATATTCTTAAAGTAATAATTCGATTCTACCTAACCGCAAAATTAAGTTGACTTGAAAATAGGTACTTTTTTCGGCGATAGATGGCAGGAGGTTGGAGCGTCCGTCGTGTCATTGTAGATGCACTGCGCCCCAACCTCCGGGCGTCGTGTCTGTCCCTCGATGCGTCGTTCCCAACCATCGGATGTCGTGTCCGTCCTTCCGAGCGTCATGTACATCTCTGCGTGGGTCGTGTCCGTTTTCCCGTTGTGTCTGCCCGTCTGACTGTCGGTCCTGTGTGGCTGACTGTGCGTTTGACTGTCTATGTGTCTTCTCTCTACGTGTGTTCGTTGTGTTCGTCCGTCGTGTCTGTATTCCGTGATTCGTGTCCGCCTCCGCATCGTGACGGTCCCTTTTGGTGTTGTGTAATTACGTCTATAAGTACGTCATTTATGTTCGTTCGGCCATTCGTGCATCCTTGCGTCGTCCGCTTGTCTCATCTTAGTATTAGTCTGTCCGTGAAGGGTGTGCTAAATATAAGAATGTAAGCTCCTTGGGTGGGAATTTGTTTCTTGGTTCGAAACATTTTTATAAGTTCAAGTAATATTATAATACTGTGTCGTTGTGACAGAAATGCTAGAAAAAATGTACGTGTGGATCACCGCCTGTTATATTTATTCGACATTTATAATTTAAACCAACAATACGTACTAATTTATTCTCTTCACGAAATCGGCTCTCAAGTGTCATGTATTTCCGGAACGGCGATTATTTATATTCTGAAAAGAATGAATGTATACTTTCATAAAAACTATAACAAGTTAAGGGAAGCTAATTTGATTTGTCTCCCAAGTTTTGAAGCAACAAATACCTTTGGAGGGCAAACATTGCTACATTTCCAGTGGGGCGAGCAACATTGGGCGGGTGGACATTCTACACAGACGGTAACTGTCATCATTGCGTGCGGCGGCGGAAATGCAATGAGGCGGACGCGTGGCGAGCGCACAGGCCGGGACAGAGCGTCGTAATTAGATCGGAGGCAGCTGGTTGAGTGGGGCGGTGTGTGAAATGGGAGTTGTGGGGGTTGGCAAGCAGCACACATGCGTGGGCTGGGGCATGCGGGGGCGCAATTGGGGCGAAGGCGGGCAGAGGGGCCGTGACGAGGACCGAGGATGCGAAGGGAAGAGGGAGGGAGTCGGAGCGAGGGGGAGTTGGCGGTGGTGATGGGGGTGTGGAGGCGGAGGCAGAGGCCGTGGGCGTTGGTTGGGAGCGGGGAGTTGGTGGTGGACGGGGTTGATGGAGGCTAAGGTGGTGGGTGGTCGGTGTGTGCGGCGATGCGCCGAATGAAGGCGCGCTCCAAAAGGGCTGCGTGCCCTCTGGCTGTCGCTGGCAGTTGGGCAAAGCCGGGGTTCGCAAATACCATGCACATTTCTTTTCCCTCTGAGAATTTCAATTCGAAGTGCGGTTAGTTTCAGTTGCTTCCTCAGTAATTTATTTCTAGTTCGTATGTTTTGGTAGTCTCTCAAATTGGGACCGGGTGATTCTGAAATATATACAGAACGTGCATTAGGACGTTTACAAGAAATAGACTCTTAATATTTGTTTGAATATAACTTCTATAATATTTTGGTGTAAATGAGGGTAAAATCGTTTCAGGCCAATTGATTAATGTTCCGACTTGCCTGCCATTTTTATCCTAACAACGTTTTTAATAAAAATACTGATCGGAAAATAACCGGCACATGTTTTTCGCTCCCTCATTCTCCATTCCTCTCTCTATCACTCTCCGTCTCTCTCTCTTCGCCTATCTCTCCGTCTCATTTCGTCTCTCAGTATCTCTCTCTCTCTCTCTCTCTCTCTCCGTCTCTCTCTGCCCCTATCTCAATCTGACTCTGTCTCTGCGTGTCATTTCTAGGTGTGTATCTGTCTCGATATCTCTCTGTCCCTCTCTTTTACATTTAGTTGCAGGTCTCTGATCGGGTGAAGTAATATCGAGAAGTGCTGGGCCAGCAAAAATGCAACAGAATGTTGAAGATCACATTTTGAAGATTGCCGTGTGAGAAACGTTTCTCTGAGGCCATTGGTTTAAAAATTTTAGTTTTTAATACCCTAGAACTCTTCAGTTAGGAGTTATTTCTTGATATAGATTCTAAAATGCCGCATGTTAAGGGTTGCATTTAACATGAATATTTAGTTTTGTTCTACATGGCCTTCGAGAGGAGTGACTGCAAAATTAACGGCACAGAAAACTTTAGGGTGAAAATATATACATATAAATATACATTGTATACACACACACACACAAATGCTCAAGGTAATTTTGTGCGCAGATATACGAGTTGATCAGAAATAATCCATGTAACAAGAGGGTTAAGAAGAGAAAGCTTCGTAATGCTGCGGGGGAGAAACGGCGAATTTGCGTCAAAAAACTCTGCTTGCCAGGCCATGGTAACGAAAAGGGTAATTTATTAAATTTTGTTGTTGGATAGAATGAAGGACGTTTCAGAGAATGGTGCCAGTCTAAGTTTTGTTAAAATCCTTATATTTCGAAAATTGTAGGAATAATTTGTTTTCGGCGTCTTAATACAACTTCAATTTTGAAAATACACATTTTCTTGTTGAAGTTTCTTTAAACTTATTTGCATATTTTGA
>BOPP01000019.1:1962106-1991803 GCA_017312745.1 Gryllus bimaculatus | reverse complement strand
GAAAATATGACGTATTTATGCGTATTTTTATAAAAGATTAGGCTTCCATAAAAATTAGTTAAACAATTTCTCAGAAACAGCTTCAATTTTGTCTTTTCATTTGTTATCCTCATATGTTAGCAAGGAACTCTAAGAGTAGTCGCGTACATGCCGTCAAAAAAAAAAAAAAAAAAAAAAAATGCCCAAATTCGAATTTCACGCTCTTTGTTTTAGGCGTTGCCAGTCCGCAAACACAAACACAGAGGTTGTCAAATTTTCTTCTCATTCTTCCCATTGTATAGCTCATGATGATTGCATTGATGCAGATAATATTTTTATGAAAGGAATTAGATTGAAGGAAGGCAATAAATTTTAACTTTGGAACAAACAACACACTTTTCCATACGTTAAAGAAGTTTTAATCATCGATTATCGTATTAAAAAAATTGAACGCTCACACAAACAGGCAACCTTATGCGAGATATTCTTGCTTTTTCTTGTATTGTGCTGCAAAACTGTACAATTTAAATTTAGTCATATTCTTGTCATTTCCAAAACTAAGAAATGACTACTCTTCCTGATAATGAAATTAAATGCCAGATAAGCAATTAAGCGATTGGTTTGAATTAGAGATTTTCAAGCTATACTGAGTTTTTAATGCGGAGAAAATTACATATATTAATAACACGTAACTATTTTCAATCTAGGGAGAAATATGTGAAATTGTTACCTGTAGTTACTTTCTCGTATACGACGTATAATGGGAGTAATCCGTAAAACGGGTAAGTTCAGAGAAAGTAATGTAATTCAACGGAAAATCTATATTGATATTCGATGTCAATACACGATTTAGTGGTACTCTTACGAATACGTTTTTTTTTGTCAAATCCGAGTCGTCTGTTCTTTCGACCATCTGCTGAACACCACTGTGTCTAAAACTATAGTAGGATTTTTGTCCAAAATGGATATTCCAAAATCGATTTGCCTCGAGTCGAACTTTGGGTTTTTGAAAAACATTCTTTAAAAATTTGGGGAGGTACTTTTACATGAAAGTCCTTCAGTTATTTCAATTTTTTATAAACGACCTCCAAAATTTTTTCTTACATTTTTTGAAAGAAATGGAGCAAATTACACCAATGAAGAGGCATAGGAAGTTTTTTTCCTTGTGTGAGTGAAAGTAGGTCAAATGACTTCAAATGCAGTTATTTCAGCGAATTAAGAAAGATTCCTCTTAAAAAGTGCTTCAAATTTCGCATTTTACAGTTACGCTTTGTTAAAAGCGGCCCTTAATTTTCATTAAAATCGGCAATTTAGACCGGAAGATTTAATTTTCTTTAATATCTTAAAGTGATATTTCATGTTTCTTATTATTGGAAACAAGAAAATTTCAGAAAATTTCAAACAAAATGTACTTTGACGGGCGATAGTATGGCAGCTGGGAAAGAGTTGTGAAAGTTTATCGAATAATTACCCAGCACGAAGAAAAATAGAAACGAATACGAGACATTTAGGTGCAATTCTTGTAGCACCACTATTTCCTAGGCTGCCAGGAAAAGAGATACGTTGAGAAAATTGGTTAAAATGAGTTAAGTTCATTTGTCTGGTTGCTGGTAGCGAGTTTTGGTCTTTTCATGCTTTTAATATAAAGATTCTTCCGAATATTAGTTCTTCTACGCTTTGTTAACAACGGGCAGTGTTCTTATTTACTCTATGTTTGCAACGTCTAAAATCTTTGAGCCCCCGCAAAGATTTTTTTTTAATTATCAACAACTATTAGGCCGTGTTGTGTAATTTGAATTTTGTATTTTTTTGAATGATGGAATCTTTTTGAACTTTAGAGATGTAGTTTGTTTAGGAAGCTGCCTTCAGGATAGAGTGATATTTAAGGTGGGAAGGCGGTTTCATAATTCTTTCGCCCTTGATGTTTGGAGGCTGTTTACTCTGTTAAGCTGGGCAGTCGTTCGATATTCTTTGTCTGCGTCCCAAAGCTAGGTATGAGTTCACCAGATATCCAGTAGTATATTCGATGCGATGATTCAGTAATATCTATATTTCTACATGGGTTCTTCTACCACCTCAGTTTAAGACAGAGTTTGCAGACTTTATCAATCTCTTAGCTTTATATTTCGTATAATGCTCTTCAACGATACACGAGATTCAAATGGAGGTAAGACGAACTTTTTCTATCTGCGCGGCGAAGAGCGTTCGCATCATATGGTGGGCGTTCGTGATACCACGAGGGCCCAGAACCGTTAGGTCGTCGTGCTTGAAAGTGCGCTGCGGGGAGGAAGGCGTTGAGCCTGAACTTCCGGGGAGTTTGCGCTCTGGGCGCGTTTTGACTCAGGTAGAGCTTGCAGAGCCAAAAATAACCTTAGGTTGTAAAACTCCTAGGGTCTAGCCAGCGAGCCTGCTGTCCGACAGCAGGCGGAAGCTAACCTGGGATCTATGTGTGGGGCGCGCTAAATCACAGATTCTGGCCAGCGAGCCCTCGCTTGCCGACAGCAAAGCGAGCCTAATCTATGGAACAGTCGGGGGGAGGGGTCAGCCTTCAACTATTTTAACGCGGCGCCATCTGCGCCCCGCGTTCTCATTCAGTTACATCGGAGCGTTGTACGTGTAAGTACAAGGAGTTGTACGGGAGTGTGGGCGAGATGTCCGGAGAGTAAGGCCAGACGATCTCGCGTGCTGTATGCACACCGGTCGCCACACGACCCGGTTTAAATTTTTGGCGTCAGGCCATGTGACGGTAATCTGTCACGGGACGGAAGTCCCGAACAGCTAGCATCACGCGTGGCTTTTATTTTTCTGCGGGTAAAGCAGGGTCTGGAAGTGAAAAGGTTGCCGGAGTGTTTAATATTAGCAATTTATTTAAACTTGTTCATAATTTGTTTAATATTACAATTTTATATTTTGTTATTGAATTCTATTCTCATTTCACTACGTTCACAAATATTCTTATCGTGTGATTCATAGCTAGATGAATTTTCCCCTCTGCCGTTAAATTTCATTGGGAAAGATAAACTCCAACAATCAGCGCTTCCCAACATTTTTAGGGGATATTAGATGGTTCTACATGTTCTATTGTGGATAGTAGAACTGCAGAACATAATCCCACTTTACCTGTACGTCAGCAAGTTGTTCTACTGTGAATTTTCGTCCGTCTAGTTTATTTTGACTAGCCCATGTTTCTTCAATCTACAGTAGGTTCATTATCAGATTTTTTCCTTATTTTTTGTAAACTTCCATTTTTGAGCCCCAATTTTTCGTTTTGATCGTAATAAAGCACCCTCTCTCTCCTTAGCCATTCTCTGACGATGACTTCGAACTACTGCCGGCGCTCTGAGTCACTGGGACTATCATCCGTGGGATATCCAGACGTCGAAAAGTTGATATTAGCTCGTGTTTTCTGAGCAGGTGTGGAACACTGATAGATCAAGGCACGTTCAGATTCACACATTTCTTCTTCCTATCCATTTTACTCACTGGTTTTTAGAGAAGCTTCACAGTTAGAGCTGCAAGTTTGAATTCACAGCTCTCTTTAACCACATGGAGTCATTTCTTTGTCCATCCATTACTACTCGACCCACTGTGGCACCTCGGACTGTCCCCGCAGGGCCCGAGCAAGGGCGTTCCCTCCGATCGCCAGTCGCAGTTACTAAACCCCTTACGGGATTTTCTCTGTCAGTACTGCAAAGCGCGAGCCTTTCTCTTTGCTGCCTATTCATGGGTTGGGCTATCCTCTCTAATCAGATGGCCTTGGTTTGCAAAACCTAGTTTTTCCCCTAAACCATTCCATGGGACGAGGAACGGAAGCAAATGGTTCATGACCCCTTCCCTCTCTACTTACTTACCAATGTGGATGAAGCCGCCCCTAACATGCGAGACAGACCGATGTTTGCAGCTGCCTGCTGCGGATCGAGTTCGCAGTTAAATGTTCGAGATGCATTTTTCCACATTCGCATTAATCCTCCTTTCTTCTTCTTCTTCTTTTCTTCTTCATCATCTTCTTCTTAGAAGATACCTTTGATGCTATCCTGCCGGAGTTCATCTTTCGTCTGAGCCCCTTTCAACTTTATTCGCAGCGGAGGCCCGTACCAGGAGGTGGGCTACTGCCAACATAACTCTTCCTGCTCATGGGGACTCAAGCACCACCACCTACTAGTTTTCGAGTATTCGTCAGGTGGAATTGTTATTATTATTATTATTATTATTTATTATTATTATTATTATTTTTACTATTATTGAGCCTGACATTTCTCCTACTTTGCATTTGAGCGCCAAACGCGCTCTTGTTCTATCGGTCAGCCAAATGTCATCCCCGCCCGCGCCAGCTGGCCGCAGGCGCCCTCGTGCCGGTCCGGGCGGCGGGCGGGCAGGGAGAGCCGCGAGCGCGGGCGAACAGGCTGTGGGTCCGACCGCATCATCCATTACGATTGCACGGCGGCGGCGGCCAGCGGTGAGGGTGGGCGACGGTGGCGGTGGCGGAGCGGTTGGGCGTGCGCAGTTGGTTCACGCGCGCGCGCTAGAGCGCGCCGCCTGCGCATGGAGCGCCCCACACCCTCGGCCACGCCCTCCAGGAGGTCAATAGTCGCGCACCCGGGCCACGCCGCGCTCCCGCCTTTGTCTCTGTTCGCCACCGTGCGTGGGGACTCCCCTCCGTTAACGAAAGCAGGCCGAGGCGACGCCACGTAGTTGTACGGTGGCCGACGGGAACGGAGCCCACGCCAAAGTTCAGGAATTTGGGCCTGGACACGCCTCTGTTGCTTCTTTCGCAGATTGGAGTTCGGATCTAGGTGTACAGAAGTAGAGCAAAGTTGTATCTTGTACTTTTCTCAACCATCCTTTTCCGTCGGGTTTTCCTCCACCCTCATGGTTTCTTACTTTACGGTATACGTATGATATACGCAGTAATTTTAGTGGTATATAGAAAAAAGTTAGTAATGTTGCGGGAAAATCGAATTTCGAGATGATGAAATACGTGGTTTTGGGGTCCCTGATAACCGAAAAAGTGTTGTTGTTGTTTTTTTTTTTTTTTGCAAAACGTCCGGTCTCTCCCTCTGTCACCTCTGAACTCATTTTTTCCAGAGTGAAATACTCCCTCTCGATGTCGTTCTTCGCCCAAAACCTCTGTCGATTTTGAAATTAAATTACTTTACTTCTTGAGTTTGCTTTTTATCGATGCCCTCAAGACATTTTTTCAAAATTTTCTCGAAAAATCGCTCCAATATTAAAAAGTTTTCTAAAAAATTGTCTTTAAACGCTACAGTTAAAAACAAAAGCATTTTTTCGTAAATTACACACGCTTTTTTGGCTTTCTTTATCCACGTTTAATATGTATTTTGGCGGGAATTTGCTTGGTTTATTGAAATTATGGCAGTTACACGTGCTTCAAATGATTATCAAGAACTAAAACACTTTTCTATGAAAATGAACACGAAATTCCACGTTTGAGAACATTCAAACGCCATTTCTCAAAAGTAAGCCCCTGATTTGTTCCTTAAAATTTATGTACAATGAATGATATATGCACTGTATAAGATGACATTAAATCCATATTCCTGATTTCTTTTTAAAAAAATTTACCACAAAGTTTTAAAAATAAAACTCTCTCACATCGTTATTATCCACATTCAATGATTTGTATGCATAATTTATATTTGTGAATCTAAGTCATTTAGAGTTCCAATGAAGGGTCTCAAAAAACTCAAACGTTTTCTTTGAAAGGAAATATTTCAAAATTTCGCATTACAGTCTCACTTTTTGATGACATTTTCTTAAAAACAGCTCCAATTTTTCAACGGAAAAATATCCATACAGACGAGGACTCTTTGTAATATTTCTTTAAAGTAATATTTAGGTAACGATTCGGAAATCGATAAAACTTTAGCTACCATTAGATCAAATAAATAAGAAAATTAAACTTGTGGGTGGAAAGTCTGTTTCCATTCTGAATAGCACTATTAGTTTCTCTTTTGTTCGTGCGCGATGCGAAAAAGAAACATTTACAACTGTGGGCGTTATAATGAGTATCATGTTCGATCTCCGGCTAAGACAGGTCAATTCTCTTGAACAGCTCAAATTTGCCAATTTCTTAACCATTCTAGTATATATATTTTTTGTTTATTATTTTATATTATTGATTTTATAAAATATATTCATAATTAATTGTTCATCATATCAGTGCTGCTAGATTTCACATTTCCAATCAATTTTAAGATTATTCTGAATATTTTACTAACTTCTACCAATAGATTTTGTGCCCCCTTATCTATTCCAGCTAGAATCATTGTTCCGTTTTCCATCCTTAAATACGTATGTTAATATCATTACGTCTTATGAGAAATAGAGGTAGTAACTAGTATATAATGGGGAGATAACTCAACATAGTCCGAGCGGCGAGTAGCTCAGGGCGTAGCGCGCTGGACGTCACATTCAAGGAGGCCCGGGGTCCAATCCCCGTGCCGGCCACTATTACAGGGGTTTTCGTGGTTCCCTTGCGTTCCGTGGTTTCCGCCATCCAGTCGGATGCTGCAGATGCGGTTCTATGAAAAGCCAGACCGGGAGAAACCAGGCGTCGCTAGCAGAATTCATAGAGTTAAGCTAATTCGAGACATCGCGGGCACCTGTTGGGTAACCGACTAGGATCTCGGGACTAACGGCACTGAGGCAAATTGCCCTACGGGACGTATAAGGATAAATTAAATAAAACAACAAACAGACGTATAAATAAACAAAAATGTGAAAAAGATTTTTTTTTAACAACGCAAGGATATGAAATGATCAAGCAGTGTTATTCATACGTATATTTTATTATCTCTTTTACAAATGTACACGCACGATTAGAATAGAAAGGGAAACAAACTCACGTCCGCCATTTGATTTATTTATCCTAATTCCATAGCATATTATCTCTGCATAATCTTTTGGATTTCAAGTATTGTTAATTATTATTTCATGATACATATCGTTAAATAACCAACAAAAAATTTCCTCTTTGTCTATAATTACTCATTGCTTTCATTACAAAACCTAATTATTTCACTTTGCTAGATAGAAATTAATATCTTTACATCTTTGTTTAATCATATTCGATTTTCTAGTTACGGTAGATTTGATCTTTTCCATTAAGAATATTTGTTTTTCAACAGTGTTATTGCGTAGGTAGTCAACCCTTTCACAGGTATTGATGACCAGGTGTTGCGGTTACTTTATTGACAAGATTCAGGTGGCTTCGAACAATACGACATGTATTCAGATGACTGCCTTCCGCATATTGTATGTATTCCTGGACACGTTCAAGTTGACAGGACACTCTAGTGCTCGGGGATTTTTCGGGATCATCCTGTGGCTGTTATTATTATTAGAACATTTGTCATATTGCCGAAGTTCCACTGTGTTGCGACTTCATGGGCGTATCGTATACTTCTGAATTATTCTCTTGATGTGTGTGTTGGGTGCGTATTGATAGATCGATAGGAAATCCTTCTGACGGTTTATATCAATGAAAGTTATATCGAGTCTATTTGCCCGCCGACTTCGTCTGCCAGTGATGATAATGGAGCGGATTATCTCTGTAGAGAGTGTGTTCACTACTTTTTCAAGCACGTTCTGAGTATCATATTTATAATTACGCATGGAAGTTTGTGTAAGCCTGGTTAACATTTCCAGTACATTGTTGGAGCTGCTACCGCCCACTTACTCCATGCTTCTTTTTAATTCCTTGTGCGTGGGCGCCTACATCAGTGGTCACGTATAGGGATATTTTCGCTTGCGATTCTCATATCATCAAACATTTGCTCGGAATTGGATTGGCTCGAATTCTTTCCGAATGTATTTTCTATAGTTCAATAAGCTTGCGCATCTCATGCCGTCAACTTGGAACAGCTATCATGAGGCTTCTGTCTCGGAAAGAGATCCCCATATTTGACCCATGTGTGCGACACAGAGATTGTCACTTCTGGTTTTACTTCAGCTAATGGGAGTTAACCTCTATCGGAAATTTTTTTAAAATTGAAAATTGCACGCAAAATTGCGGCCAAAAAAAATACTAACATTTTTCAAAAAATGTGCACTGACCATAATAAAGAACAAATTATTAAACAACAATTTTATTGAAAGAAAATATTTTTAATCTAATTGCTGTAGCAAACACTCCGAAAAATCAAAACTTTTGATTTTTGTAAAATTTCAGAGTTTAACGTTGAAAATCGGATCTATTTCACATTTTAAGTTGCATTTTACTTCTATTCTTAAAGAAACTTAAGGAAAAAATTTGGAGCCAATTATTTAGAAATTTTGAAAATGTCCCAGGACTTAATTTAAAAGTACTCCCAAAACCAATGAATGACTTTCAGAATCGCAGAGAATCGACTCAGGCCAAATGGGACAGGGTGTTTCTTCCAATTTGCGAAAAAATCCTTTGCAATGGTTTTAGGCACTAGTGTTGTCTTTACACACCGCCAGATGGCCGCGGAACAGAAAGAATGGACCGCGGCCGCCAGAGGGACTCTTTTCACACCAACAACGTTTTCGGGTATAAGGAGACCCTAAAACGTGTATTTCCGTTGAAATCTCGAAATCGGATTTTTTCCGCGGCATTACATCTAACTTTCTCTACCCACTACAACTGTACTTGACTTCGATCATGCCATCGAGGTCACGGCGTGGCCTCGCTCATGTCCTGACTGCGAAAACTACCATCAGGTGGCGTTCGATTCCCCTTTTCTTAACCCTCCTGTTTCTTTTTTACATATAGCCCTTGCCAATTATGAGGGCTTGCCCGGCCGCTCTCCTTGACTCGTGCACCACCCACTCTTATTATTCATTCACTCCCATTTTTTTCTTTCTTTTTTTAAAATACTTTATATACCATGCTTGGGAAATGGAATATTCTAGGAAGTTATCTTGTTCTTTAAATGATAGTCGTTATCGATTTTAACATTGCGGTTCATTTTACTTACTACGTTAATTAGAAATTTGGATACATTAATTGGTTCGAAATTGTCTCAATCACTAATTATTATTGTTACTAACTTACTTCATGACATTACTAATTACTTCTTCTTTCTTCTTTACTTGAATCAGGTTAAAAGATATGAAAGGTCTTGTTTCACATACCATTTGCATCCCATGATAAGTCTTACTTTTGGGCAAGCCATGGACTCGAGGCGTTGACCTGTGTTCACAGCTTGGAGAGGACAGGTGCTGGCCGACCGTTGCCTGATGGCGCCACCGCGCGGGTGGATCGGGGCACGGTGACCTCCAGTCATTGACCACTTGTCGAGGCGCTCTAGGCCCAAAACCCGTAGCTGTATTCGTTCCGCCACCCCACAAATTTCTCCGCGGTATTTCTCACTCTGCAACATGCTTTAAATACAGCTACTCCCTCACACATCATCCCCCTCATCACACCCAGTCACACATCCGGACAAAATTAATCGAATTTCTCATGCGTTCGGTCTTTCTAACCTCCGCTATCCACGAAGCCGAGCTTAATTCTCTCTCTTCGCTCTCAAGAAAAAATCTTATCATTCGTCCCCCGTGACGCTGATCACTCCCTCAGTGCCCAGCTGCAGGCAATCCCTCACCGATCTGCGCAGATTTGGACACCGCTCTCTCTCGTTCCAAAATCCAATAGTTGCTGTTTTTTTTTGTGATTCTTACGTGATTTCGATTAGAACCGCTGAAATTTTGTTCTTAACTCTCTCTCGCCCTGGGAGGAACACTTGCGCCGGTCTAATTTCTGGCGTGCCCTATGCCAGAGCGCTAAGAGCGTATTTATTGATGTTTATTATACGTGCCCGCCGCTCTGGCCGCTGGACTCGTTCCGGATGATTGCTGATTTCCACCATGAGCCATTCAGTTTGATTCCGCTGTCTCTTTTCCAGCGTGCTAATGGCCGCTTGGCCGTGGAAAGGGCTTCTTTAGAAACGGTCGGGGGTCCTTCGCCGTCCGCTCGCCGCTCCTGTCATAAACATCCTTTCAGTTGAACTCGCCGGAAGATGTATGGCAGATTCCTGCCGCCTCTCTCTC
This sequence comes from Gryllus bimaculatus, assembly GCA_017312745.1. NCBI lineage: Eukaryota > Metazoa > Arthropoda > Insecta > Orthoptera > Gryllidae > Gryllus > Gryllus bimaculatus. The sequence goes on along the minus strand of BOPP01000019.1, from coordinate 1,981,792 downwards.
TCGAGAGAGAGGGCCCGATTCTCGGCTGGGCAAAGGCGCGTCAGCTGCTGCGCGGAGCCATGGCTCCGCTCTGAACCCGAATTATTTCGTCGAACCTAGACGCCGTATTTCCTGCTTGCAAGCACACCAGTATGGGCGTTCTAGGGCCTTTCCTCGGGAGCGAGAGACACTAATGGGTCTATGGAAAGGGAAGATGCAGAGAGGCTCTACCGCACTTGGGTATTAAGCAGATTCTCGCTGTTTTCCACGGGACGCGGGAATATATCCTTGATGGTAGCAAGGCATATGAAGAGTGCCAACAGAAATTCAAACCCCTTTGTCGCCAACGGCTCTCATGTGCGGCGACTGTGATGCCGTCAGGAGCCGCAGATTTTTTTTTTGTGCTTGAGGGTGGCACAGCACTCCGCGGAAGCTCTCCGTCCGTCACGCGACGGGCTTGATGTGTTCGTGTGACTGCCAGGAGCACAGTAGCGGTGCTCCGCAGTCACGTGGGCATCGGCCTGGCTCCGGCGTCTTTGCGTACGGAACTGCTGCTCGAGCGGAGTCAAAGCAAAGACTTCGCTTTTTGTCAGGCGTCGTCCCACACAATACCACCGGTTTGCCGGCGAGGTTACCAGGGAGCCTAGGGGTGTCCTCGTTGTTTGAATGGGGTGATTTTACTCCCGGTTGCCGCCCCAGCGCATTGAATATTGGCCCCATAGACGTTTATAAGTGGAGATTGCACTTCTTCATTGTACTTTTCCACCGAGCGTTGCTTCTCGTCTCTCACAGTACTATATTGTGGAAGACAAACATATTATCCTTGCGGAAGGTTTGAATGTGTGATAGCATCCTGAGAAACTTCTCTCTGGAAATTGCGTTATTGTGTTGACGACGATTATTTGGAGAGGGGGGGGCTATTGATTTAACTTGTGTAAGAGGTCAAGTGGCAAGTCTCTGTGGAAAAATCGGAATTAGATGTACCACGTTCATCATGCTTTTTGCTGAAAAGCCTTCCTGGATTGAATTAATTACCATTAGTAATTAATGAATGACGTTTGAAATTGTGTTTTAAATTATCTAATTGATTGTAAGAGTATCTTTGGTTTAATCTGTTTATTTGTTGTACTTGTTTTAACCTTCTAATAGTAATTTTATATAATTAATTTTAGCTAATGTGGGGATGAGATTAGTCTGGTCCTGTAAACTTCTCCAGGATTTATGTCGGCGTTTATGAATGCGGAATAATATTATAGAACTTCCAGTTCAAAGGGTGAGAGGGTGAGAGTGATTAGTTTTAAAACTGAGAGGTATATATTGTTTATGAATGATATAGTGTTAATGGAGTGTTATGAGACGATGGGTAGAGATGTTTTCGAGGCCCGGGAGTTTTTTTATTGGATAGCAATCTAGTTAAGGTCTTGATTTCTTCTGGGTTGGAAATTTTATCCGGTCCGAACGTGAAGTTTGAGGGCGCGCGGGAAAGCTGCATTGATTCTATATAGTTGTGTAGTGGTAACTAATAGAAGGATGGACGAATTAATATGAAATGTAAAAGGATCTGCAATATTTAGGCTTTTTCTAAAAGTGATGAACTACTTGCTTGTGGCTTATTTGAATGGAAAGTATTATTGACTTTTTTAGTATTCGCATTATAAATTCCCAAAGTTAGTATCCGCGAGAATTAACGATGGATCATTTAATCGTAAGAATTATGATAATAATTTCTTAATAGTTTTTTCGTTTATATTGTTGTGTATTTAGTTCTTATTTTGTTATTGTTTAATTTTTCGTTTTGTTCTATAGACTTATTGTTCTGTTTCTAGTTTTAATTATATTTAGTACATGGATTTAGGTAGTTCGTTGTAACGATATTTTGTTTATTTTATGAATTGGGCTAATTGTGTTTGGTTATTTAAATTTGTTTAGAGAGGTTATCTATTACTCTTCTTTTTAACTTATTATTCGTGAATTTTGAATTTTGGTTGTAAGAAATATAGTACGATTTTAAGTTTTTTCAGTTGATATGTTTTGTATTTTCAGGTATGTTAGAGGTAAGTGAGAAGTGGAGACTTGTTTGAGGCGAGGTTATTAGTGGGAAGCGATTTGAGTTCCCCACAGAGTTTGCTGAATTAAATTTTAAGAGTGAATATAAGCATGGTCTAGGACAATCCGAAAGCTTCTTTAAAAGGTCCTTCGGAAGAGGAAGTAGCATCACCTGGTGCTGATTATTTTACAATTCAGATCTGTTTGATGTTTTTTGGAAAGTTGCCTACCTGATGGATTTAAACTTCTCAAACCTTCAGGACGTATTGTTTTTAGTATTCAAGTCACCCACAAATTTATTGGTGAAAGACTTGATTTGATTAAATAGCTAATTAAAATCTGTAATTTGAAAACCTCTATTTAAGTGGCTTTTAAAGAGTTACTTTGTGTGTGCATTTGTTTTTAATCTGTAGGTTTATCTCTGCGCACCCGAGACATTGAAGTCGGCTTTAGTTTAGATATATGGATATAATTATCAATTAGAAGTAGCACATCTCATCCTACTGATGAAGTTCTACCTAACTTGTTCATTTGTATCCGGATATTTTAAACCCGAGCTCTTCGCGCTTTTTGTAAAAACAGTATTAACAGCAATGGAACACTTTTTCCATATTCACATGAAATTGTTTGCGATTCAGTATTGAATTTCCTTCTAGGTATTCGTTTTATTCATACTTCTTCACTGTTTGTAGCAGAGAAGATAGACAAGAGAAATATGAGAGTTGAAGGTGTCTCTGATTACAGTTACAACGTGCGCAGTTTTCGTGTTAATTTTTCAACAGGTCCTTTCATGTATGCAAACGACTGTAACGACAAGGTGGATTAATATACAGAAGATGCTAAATTTAGGAAAAAAACACTAACACAGTGATAGTCCATAATCCATGTTGATTAGGTCGTAACCCAAAATGTAATGTCGGTAAAACGTCTGCCATCTGTGAACCACGCTTAGCCGGCGAAGTATTCTGACGATTTTCTCCAAAATGTACACCTGCCAAATTGCTCTCGATGTCAGTGCACTCTTCAATATTGGAAACGTTGTTTTAATTGTGAAGGGTACTTACATGAAGCGTTCTGGAACAGTTTCAAAAAAATATTGTCCAGGTCGTTTTTTCCTTTTTTTGTGCGTTTAGTTGTGTAGGACGTTTAAGAGAATGTTGCAAGTTTCATTGTTCGTTTGAAAACACTGATTTTCGAGAATTTGCAAAAAATAAAAAGTTGTGCGGCCGCTTCCTACCATATATAATTACGAAAATCGCTTTTCCGCTAATTTGAAAATCTAGTTGCCTTAAAGAGTAGATTTTGAAATAAGGAAATTTTCGTGTTTATGATTCTTTCATTGTTATTTCAAAGTTATGTAAAAACACTCAAATAAGAGTGTTATCAGAAATTGAAAAAAATACTTATTGAAAATAGAGCATGCCAAAAATTCTGGATCAGTTAAAAAAATGCAACGCGCGAATCATCTTGGGTCTAAAAAATTAACGCGAGTGATCCGAAGGTTTACCGCTTTACAGGTTTTAGGTGCGTTTCTGTAATTTCGGATAGTTTTACGGTGTTAGCGATTAAAAAAAAGTAGGATAATTCGACTTTTCTTGATTGAATTCCATCCGGTTTTTGTGAAGTGAAGAGATAGGTAAAGAATGAAATATGAAGTCATGAGAAGATACGAACGTGGAGGTGTACAAAGTAGAAGAGGAAATAAAATGTGGAAATGAAGGTTGGATATGGAGAATGAAGAGGAGATGCGGGTGGAGGTAGGAGACGAAGGTGAGGTGGAGATTAGATGATCCGGTAATAGTGGGCGAGATAGTGGACGCCTTGACATGCAGGATGGAGTGGATATACATGTGGGGTGATTTCTGGCAGGTGACGCTGGGGATAAAGATGGGAGTTTGGGAGATGCAAGGGGGAGGTGGAGATGAAGGGGAGGTGCCAGCATGCCAGATAAAACTGGAGGTGGAGTTGGAGATGAAAGTAAGCAAAGGGTTGGGAGGTGGAGACGCTGCCGTGGAGGTGTAGATGAAGCATGGAGGCCACAGATGAAAGTGGACGTTCTTGTGGTGATGGCAGCAGTGAACGGTGCTAGATGAATGGTTTGCGAAGCAGAATTGCACATGTCGCGAACCACCGCAGCCAATTGAGTATTGACAGTGATCGGTCCACAGTATCAATTTAAAAGTTGGTTTGATTTCCTGCAAGATATTTAATATGAAGTAGTTTTCGTCAAGAACCACGTTGTTTGGCAAATTTCAGTTGCCTAATAGCTTGAATGGGCAAAATTGGTTTGCCTTTTTAAGATTATATCTATTTTAATACCGAAGAATTAAAAGCGACACAATTAGTATCTATTATGACTTACGATAATCCCTACTGACCCTCATCTAAATGATCATTTGCGTTTCGGAAGAGAGACATAAATGGATAAAATGCTGTGAGAAGAATATATTTTTATGGCGGGAAAAAGTTCATTTATAGTATGTCTAGCTTTTTCTGGGAAAAAAATCTATGTCTAAAAAACACAGTACATCAATTTAATTTATAAAATTACATAATTTGATTGAAATGAAATTGTCATACTCTGGTGCAGCATACTTTTTGAACACGGACAAACTTCCGCTACAAAAGAGAACATGTACTCTGTCATGAGTACCATTATAAGCATAGCACCCTAGAAGGCGGTCTCAAGTGGGGATAAAATTTTATTTGTTTAAAATTTGGTAAAAAAAAATGCAAATTCGAATTTCACGCTCTTTGTTTTAGGCGTTGCCAGTCCGCAAAACAGCAACACAGAGGTGTCAAATTTCTTCTCATTCTTCCCATTGTTATAGCTCATGATGATTGCATGATGCAGATAATATTTTTATGAAAGGAATTAGATTGAAGGAAGGCAATAAATTTTAACTTGGAACAAACAAACACACTTCCATACGTTAAGAAGTTTTAATCATCGATTATCGTATTAAAAAAATTGAACGCTCACATCAAACAAGGCAAACTTATGCGAGATATTCTTGCTTTTCTGTATTGTTCTGCAAATACTGTAACATTTAAATTTAGTCATATTCGTGTCATTTCCAAAACTAAGAAATGACTACTCTTCCTGATAATGAAATTAAATGCAGATAAGCAATTAAAGCGATTGGTTTGAATTAGAGATTTTCAAGCTATAACTGAGTTTTTAATGCGGCAGAAATTACATATATTAATAACACGTAACTATTTTCAATCTAGGGAGAATATATGTGAAATTGTAGTACCTGTAGTTACTTTCTCGTATACGTACGTATATATGGAGTAATCCGTAAACGTAGTTCAGAGAAAGTAATGTAATTCAACGGAAAATCTATATTGATATTTCGATGTCAATACACGATTTAGGGTACTCTGATACCGAATACGTTTTTTTTGTCAAATCCGTCCGTCTGTTCTTTCGACCATCTGTGAACACCACTGTGTCTAAACCATAGGTAGGATTTTTTTCCAAAATGGATATTCCAAAATCGATTTGCCTCGAGTCGAAACTTTGGGTTTTTGAAAAACATTCTTTAAAATTTGGGGGTACTTTACATGAAAGTCCTCAGTTATTTTCAATTTTTTTATAAACAGCTCCAAATTTTTTCTTACATTTTTTGAAAGAATGGAGTCAAATACACCAATGAAGATGGCATAGGTAAGTTTTTTCCTTGTGTGAGTGAAAGTAGGTCAAATGACTTCAAATGCAGTTTTTCGGAATTAGAAAAGATTCCTCTGAAAAAGTGCTTCAAATTTCGCATTTACAGTTACGCTTTGTTAAAAGCGGCCCTTAATTTTTCCATTAAAATTGCAATTTAGGACGAGATTTTAATTTTCTTTAATATTCTTAAAGTGATATTTCTGTTCTATTATTAGGAAACAGAAAAATTCAGAAAATTTCAAACAAATGTACTTTTGACGGCGATAGTTGGCAGCTGGAAAGAGTTTGTTGAAAGTTCGAATAATTACCCCAGACGAAAGAAAATAGAAAACGAATACGAGACATTTAGTGCAATTCTGTAGCACCACTATTTCTAGGCTGCCAGGAAAAAGAGTATACGTGAGAAAATGGTTAAAATGAGTTAAGTTCATTGTCTGATTGCTGGTAGCGAGTTTGGTCTTTTCATGCTTTTAATATAAAGATCTTCCGAATATTAGTTCTTCTACGCTTTGTTAACAACGGGCAAGATGTTCTTATTTACTCTATGTTTGCAACGTCTAAATCTTTGAGCCCCGGCAAGATTTTTTTAATTATCAACAACTATTAGCCTTGTTGTGTAATTTGAATTTTGTATTTTTTTGAATATGGAATCTTTTTTTGAACTTTAGAGATGTACGTTTGTTTAGAAGCTGCCTCGGATAAGAGTGATATTTAAGGGGGAGTGGCGGTTTCATAATTACTTTCGCCCTTGGATGTTTGGAGCTGTTTACTCTGTTAAGCTGGGAGTCGTCGATATTCTTGTCTGGTCCCAAAGTAGTATGAGTCACCAGATATCCAGTAGTATATTCGATGCGATTGATTTCAGTAATATCTATATTTCTACATGGGGTCTGTACCACCTCAGTTAAGACAGAGTTTGCAGACTTTATCAATCTCTTAGCTTTAATATTTTCGTATATTCTCTTCAACGATACACGAGATTCAAATGGAGGTAGACGAACTTTTTCTATCTCGCGGCGAAGGAGGTTCCGCATCATATTGTGGCGTCGTGAACACGAGGGCCAGAACCGTTAGGTCGGTGAAAGTGCGCTGCGGGGGAGGAAGGGGTTGAGCCTGAACTTCCGGGGAGTTTGCGCTCTGGGCGCGTTTTGACTCAGGTAGAGCTTGCAGAGCCAAAAATAACCTTAGGTTGTAAAACTCCTAGGGTCTAGCCAGCGAGCCTGCTGTCCGACAGCAGGCGGAAGCTAACCTGGGATCTATGTGTGGGGCGCGCTAAATCACAGATTCTGGCCAGCGAGCCCTCGCTTGCCGACAGCAAAGCGAGCCTAATCTATGGAACAGTCGGGGGGAGGGGTCAGCCTTCAACTATTTTAACGCGGCGCCATCTGCGCCCCGCGTTCTCATTCAGTTACATCGGAGCGTTGTACGTGTAAGTACAAGGAGTTGTACGGGAGTGTGGGCGAGATGTCCGGAGAGTAAGGCCAGACGATCTCGCGTGCTGTATGCACACCGGTCGCCACACGACCCGGTTTAAATTTTTGGCGTCAGGCCATGTGACGGTAATCTGTCACGGGACGGAAGTCCCGAACAGCTAGCATCACGCGTGGCTTTTATTTTTCTGCGGGTAAAGCAGGGTCTGGAAGTGAAAAGGTTGCCGGAGTGTTTAATATTAGCAATTTATTTAAACTTGTTCATAATTTGTTTAATATTACAATTTTATATTTTGTTATTGAATTCTATTCTCATTTCACTACGTTCACAAATATTCTTATCGTGTGATTCATAGCTAGATGAATTTTCCCCTCTGCCGTTAAATTTCATTGGGAAAGATAAACTCCAACAATCAGCGCTTCCCAACATTTTTAGGGGATATTAGATGGTTCTACATGTTCTATTGTGGATAGTAGAACTGCAGAACATAATCCCACTTTACCTGTACGTCAGCAAGTTGTTCTACTGTGAATTTTCGTCCGTCTAGTTTATTTTGACTAGCCCATGTTTCTTCAATCTACAGTAGGTTCATTATCAGATTTTTTCCTTATTTTTTGTAAACTTCCATTTTTGAGCCCCAATTTTTCGTTTTGATCGTAATAAAGCACCCTCTCTCTCCTTAGCCATTCTCTGACGATGACTTCGAACTACTGCCGGCGCTCTGAGTCACTGGGACTATCATCCGTGGGATATCCAGACGTCGAAAAGTTGATATTAGCTCGTGTTTTCTGAGCAGGTGTGGAACACTGATAGATCAAGGCACGTTCAGATTCACACATTTCTTCTTCCTATCCATTTTACTCACTGGTTTTTAGAGAAGCTTCACAGTTAGAGCTGCAAGTTTGAATTCACAGCTCTCTTTAACCACATGGAGTCATTTCTTTGTCCATCCATTACTACTCGACCCACTGTGGCACCTCGGACTGTCCCCGCAGGGCCCGAGCAAGGGCGTTCCCTCCGATCGCCAGTCGCAGTTACTAAACCCCTTACGGGATTTTCTCTGTCAGTACTGCAAAGCGCGAGCCTTTCTCTTTGCTGCCTATTCATGGGTTGGGCTATCCTCTCTAATCAGATGGCCTTGGTTTGCAAAACCTAGTTTTTCCCCTAAACCATTCCATGGGACGAGGAACGGAAGCAAATGGTTCATGACCCCTTCCCTCTCTACTTACTTACCAATGTGGATGAAGCCGCCCCTAACATGCGAGACAGACCGATGTTTGCAGCTGCCTGCTGCGGATCGAGTTCGCAGTTAAATGTTCGAGATGCATTTTTCCACATTCGCATTAATCCTCCTTTCTTCTTCTTCTTCTTTTCTTCTTCATCATCTTCTTCTTAGAAGATACCTTTGATGCTATCCTGCCGGAGTTCATCTTTCGTCTGAGCCCCTTTCAACTTTATTCGCAGCGGAGGCCCGTACCAGGAGGTGGGCTACTGCCAACATAACTCTTCCTGCTCATGGGGACTCAAGCACCACCACCTACTAGTTTTCGAGTATTCGTCAGGTGGAATTGTTATTATTATTATTATTATTATTTATTATTATTATTATTATTTTTACTATTATTGAGCCTGACATTTCTCCTACTTTGCATTTGAGCGCCAAACGCGCTCTTGTTCTATCGGTCAGCCAAATGTCATCCCCGCCCGCGCCAGCTGGCCGCAGGCGCCCTCGTGCCGGTCCGGGCGGCGGGCGGGCAGGGAGAGCCGCGAGCGCGGGCGAACAGGCTGTGGGTCCGACCGCATCATCCATTACGATTGCACGGCGGCGGCGGCCAGCGGTGAGGGTGGGCGACGGTGGCGGTGGCGGAGCGGTTGGGCGTGCGCAGTTGGTTCACGCGCGCGCGCTAGAGCGCGCCGCCTGCGCATGGAGCGCCCCACACCCTCGGCCACGCCCTCCAGGAGGTCAATAGTCGCGCACCCGGGCCACGCCGCGCTCCCGCCTTTGTCTCTGTTCGCCACCGTGCGTGGGGACTCCCCTCCGTTAACGAAAGCAGGCCGAGGCGACGCCACGTAGTTGTACGGTGGCCGACGGGAACGGAGCCCACGCCAAAGTTCAGGAATTTGGGCCTGGACACGCCTCTGTTGCTTCTTTCGCAGATTGGAGTTCGGATCTAGGTGTACAGAAGTAGAGCAAAGTTGTATCTTGTACTTTTCTCAACCATCCTTTTCCGTCGGGTTTTCCTCCACCCTCATGGTTTCTTACTTTACGGTATACGTATGATATACGCAGTAATTTTAGTGGTATATAGAAAAAAGTTAGTAATGTTGCGGGAAAATCGAATTTCGAGATGATGAAATACGTGGTTTTGGGGTCCCTGATAACCGAAAAAGTGTTGTTGTTGTTTTTTTTTTTTTTTGCAAAACGTCCGTCTCTCCCTCTGTCACCTCTGAACTCATTTTTTCCAGAGTGAATACTCCCTCGTCGATGTCGTCTCGCCCAAACCTCTGCGATTTTGAATTAAATTATTTACTTCTTGAGGGTGCTTTTTATGATGCCCTCAAGACATTTTCAAAATTTTCTCAAAAATCGCTCCAATATTTAAAAAAGTTTCTAAAAAATGTCTTTAACGCTACAGTTACAACAAAAGCCAATTTTTTTCGTAAATTACACACGTTTTTTGGCTTTCTTTATCCACGTTAATATGTATTTTGGCGGGAATTTGCTTGGTTTATTGAAATTATGAGTACACGTGCTTCAAATGATTATCAAGAACTAAAACACTTTTCTATGAAAATGAACACGAAATTCCACGTTTTGAGAAACATTCAAACGCCATTTTCTCAAAAAAGCCCCTGAATTTGTTCCTTAAAATTTATGTACAGATAATGATATATGCACTGTATAAGATGACAGTAAATCCATATTCCTGTATTCTTTTAAAAAATTACACAAAGTTTAAAAAAAAACTCTCTCACATCGTTATTATCCACATTTCCAATGATTTTTATGCATAATTATATTTGTGAATTAAGTCATTTAGAGTTCCAATGAAGGGTCTCAAAAACTCAAACGCTTTCTTTGAAAGAGATATTCAAATTTCGCATTTACAGTCTCACTTTGATGACATTTTCTTAAAAACAGCTCCAAATTTTTCAACGAAAATATCCATACAAGACGAGGACTCTTTGTAATATTCTTAAAGTAATATTTAGGTTCAACGATTCGGAAATCGATAAAATTTAGCTACATTAGATCAAAGAAATAAGAAAATTAACTTGTGGGTGAAAGTCTGTTCCATTCTGTAGCACTATTAGTTTCTCTTTTGTTCGTGCGTGATGCGAAAAAGAAACATTTACCAACGTGGGCGTATAATGAGTATCATGTTTCGATTCTCGGCTAAGACAGTCAATTCTTTGAACAGTCAAATGCAATTTCTAACCATTTAGTAATATATTTTTTGTTTATATTTTTATATTATTGAATTTTATAAATATAATTCATAATTAATTGTTCATCATATCAGTGCTCTAGATTCCATTCCAATCAATTAAGATTATTCTGAATATTTTACTACTTCTACCAGAATAAGATTTTGTGGCCACCTTATCTATTCCAGCTAGAATCATTGTCCGTTTTCATCCTTAAATACGTATGTTATATCATTACGTTATGAGAAATAGAGGTAGTTAACTTAGTATATATGGGAGATAACTCAACATAGTCCGAGCGGAGTAGCTCAGGGCGTAGCGCGCTGACGTCACATTCAGGAGGCCCGGGGTCAATCCCCGTGCCGGCCACTATTACAGGGGTTTTCGTGGTTCCCTTGGTTCCGTGGTTTCCGCCATCCAGGCGGATGCTGAGATGGTTCTACTGAAAGCCCAGACCGAGAAACCAGCGTCGCTAGCAGAATTCATAGAAGGTTAAGCTAATTCGAGACATCGCTGGCACCTGGTTGGGTAACCGACTAGGAATCTCGGGATCTAACGGCACCGAGGCAAATTGCCCTTTACGGGACGTATAATGGATAAATAAATAAAACAACAAAACAGACCGTCATAAATAAACAAAATGTGAAAAGATTTTTTTAAACAACGCAAGGATATGAATGTAGCAGTTGTTATCATACGTATATTTTATTATCTCTTTTACAAATGTACATCGCACGATTAGAATAGAAAGGAACAACTCACGTCGCATTGATTTATCCTATTCCATAGATATTATCTCTGCATAATCTTTTGAATTTAAGTATTGTTAATTATTATTTCATGATACTATATCGTAAATAAACAACAAAATTTCCTCTTTTGTCTAATAATTACTCATTGCTTTCATTACAAACCTAATTATTTCACTTGCGTAGATAGAAATTAATATTTTACATCTTTGGTTAATGTATCGTTTTCTAGTTAGGTATATTTGACTTTATTAAGAATATTTGTTTTTTCACAGTGTTTATTGGTAGGTATGTCAACCCTTCACAGGTATGATGACCAGGTGTGCGGTTACTTTATTGAAGATTCAGGTGGCTTCGAACAATACGACATGTATTCAAGATGACTGCCTTCCGCATATTGTATGTATTCCTGGCGTTCAAGTGAAGACACTCTAGTGCTCGGGGATTTTCGGGATCACTCCTGTGGCTGTTATTATTATTAGAACATTTGTCATATTGCCGAAGTTCCACTGTGTTGCGACTTCATGGGCGTGATCGGTATACTTCTGAATATTCTCTTGATGTGTGTGTTGGGTATTGATAGATCGATAAGGAAATCCTTCTGACGGTTTATATCAATGAAAGTTATATCGAGTCTATTGCCGCCGACTTGTCTGCCAGTGATAATGGAGCGATATCTGTAGAGAGTGTGTTCACTACTTTCAAGCACGTTCTGAGTATCATATTTATAATACGACATGGAAGTGGTAAGCCTGTTAACATTTCCAGTAATTGTTGGAGCTGCTACGCCACTTAATCATGCTTCTTTTTATATTCCAATTGTGCGTGGGCGCTACATCAAGTGGTCACGTATAGGATATTTTCGCTTGCGATCTCATATCATCAACATTTGCCGGAATGGATTGGTCGAATCTCTCCGAATGTATTTTCTATAGTTCAAAGTTGGCATCACATGGTCCTGAACAGCTATCATGAAGGCTTCTGTCTTCGGAAAGAGATCCCCATATTGGACCCATGCGTGCGACACAGAGATGTCGACTTCTGGTTTACTCAGCTAATGGGAGTAACCTTTATCGGAATTTTTTTAAAATTGTAAAAATTGCACGCAAAATTGCGCAAAAATTACTAACATTTTCAAAAAATGTGCCTGACCATAATAAAAGAACAAATTATAAACAACAAATTTTATTTGAAGAAAATATTTTTAATTTAATTGCTGTAGAAACACTCCGAAAAAATCAAACTTTTGAAATTTTTGTAAATTCAGAGTTAACCGTGAAAATCGGATCTATTTCACATTTATAAGTTGCATTTTACTCTATTCTTATAAGAAACTTAAGGAAAAATTTGGAGCAATTATTTAGAAAATTTTGAAAATGTCCCAGGGACTTAATGTAAAGTAGTCCCAAAACCAATGAATGACTTTCAGAATCGCAGAGAATCGACTCAGGCCAAATGGACAGGGGTTTCTTCCATTTGCGAAAAATCCTTTGCATGATTTAGGCACTAGTGTTGTTTACACACGCCAGATGGCCGGCCGGAAAGAAAGATGGACGGGCAGAGGGACTTTTTCACACAAACAACGTTTTCGGTATAAGGAGACCCTAAAACGTGTATTTCCGTTGAAATCTCGAAATCGATTTTCCGCGGCATTACATAACTTTCTCTACACTACGTATTGTGATGGGTCACGCGGGCCTCGCTTGTCCTGACTGCGAAACTACCATCAGGTGGGTTCGTTCCCCTTTTCTTAACCCTCTGTTCTTTTTAAATATGCCTTGCCAATTATGAGGGCTGCCCGGCCGCTCTCCTTGACTCGTGCACGCACACACTCCTTTTATCATTTACTCCATTTTTTCTTTTCTTTTTTAAATATTTATAAACATGCTGGGAAATGGAATATTTAGGAAGTTATTTGTTTTAAATGATAGTCGTTATCGATTTTAACATGGGTCATTTACTACGTTAATTAGAAATTTGGATACATTAATTGGGTCGAAATTGTCTCAATCACTAATTATTATTGTTACTAACTACTTCATGACATTACTAATTACTCTTCTTTCTTCTTACTTGAATCAGGTTAAAGATATGAAAGTCTTTGTTTTCACATACCATTTGCATCCCTGAAGTCTTACTTTTGGGCAGCCATGGACTCGAGCGTTGACCTGTGTTCACAGCTTGGAGAGGACAGTGCTGCCGACCGTTGCCTGATGGCGCCACCGCGCGGTGGATCGCACGGTGACCTCCAGTGCATTGACCACTTGTCGAGGCGCTCAGGCCCCAAAACCGTAGCTGGTATTCGTTCCGCCACCCACAAATTTCTCCCGGTATTTCTCACTCGCAACTGCTTTAAATACCAGCTACTCCCTCACACATCATCCCCCTCATCACACCCATCACACATCCGGACAAAATTAATCGAATTCTCATGCGTTCGGTCTTTCTAACCTCCGCTATCCGCGAAGCCGAGTAATTCTCTCTCTTCCGCTCTCAAGAAAATCTTATCATTCGTCTCCCCGTGACGCGATCACTCCTCAAGTGCCCAGCTGCAGAATCCCCTCCCATCTGCGCAGATTTGGACACCGCCCTCTCTCGTTCTCATCCAATAGTGCTGTTTTTTTTGTGATTCTAACGTGATTTCGCATAGAACCGCTGAAATTTTGTTCTTAACTCTCTCTCGCCCTGGGAGACACTTGCGCGTGTCTAATTTCTGGGTGCCTATTGCAGAGCGCTAAGACGTATTTATTGAGTTTTATACGGGCTCGCGCTCTGGCCGCTGGACTCGTTCCGGATGATTGCTGATTTCCACCAGTAGCCATCATTTTGATCCGCCTGTCTCTTTCCAGCGTGCTAATGGGCCGCTGCCGTGGAAAGGGCTTCTTTAGAAAGGTCGGGGGTCCTTCGGTCCGCTCGCCGCTCCTGTCATAAGCATCCTACAGTTGACTCGCCGGGAAGATGGTAGGCAGATTCTGCCGCCTCTCTCTCGAGAGAGAGGCCGATCTCGGTGCAAAGGCGCGTCAGCTGCTGCGCGGAGCCATGGCCCGCTCTGAACCCGAATTATTCTTCGAACCTAGACGCCGTATTTCCTGCTGCAAGCACACCAGTATGTGGCGTTCTAGAGCCTTTCCTCGGAGCGAGAGTACACTAATGGGTCTATCGGAAGAAAGATGCAGGAAGAGGCTCTTACCGCACTTGGGTATTAAGCAGATGCTCGCTGTTTTCCACGGACGCGGGATATATCCTTGTGGCAGCAAGGCATTGAAGAGTGCCAACAGAAATTCAACCCCTTTGTCGCCAACGGCTCTCAAGTGGGCGACTGTGATGCCGTCAGGGCCGCAAGATTTTTTTTGTGTTGAGGTGGCACAGCCCTCCGCGGAGCTCTCCGTCCGTCACGCGACGGGCTGATGTGTTCGGTGTGACTGCCAGGAGGCACAGTAGGTGCTCCGCAGTCACGTGGGCATCGCTGGCTCCCGCGTCGTTTGGTCGGAACTGCTGCTCGAGCGAGTCAGCAAAGACTTCGCTTTTTGCAGCGTCGTCCCACACATACACCGGTGCCGACGGAGATTGACCAGGGAGCCTAGGGGTGTCCTCGTTGTTTGAATGGGGTGATTTACTCCCGGTTGCCGCCCCAGCGCATTGAATATGCCCCATAGACGTTTATCGTGGAGATTGCACTCTTCTATTGTACTTTTCCACCGAGCGTTGCTCTCGTCTCTCACAGACTATATTGTGGGAGACAAAATATATCCTTGGGAAGGTTTGATGTGTGATAGATCCTGAGAAACTTCTCTCTGGAAATTGGTTATTGTGTTGACGAGATATTTGGAGAGGGGGGCTATTGATTTTAACTTGTGTAAGAGGTCAATGTGCAAGTCTCTGTGGAAAATCGGAATTAGATGTACACGTTGCATCATGCTTTTTGTGAAAAGCTTCCTGGATGAATTATTTTACCATTAGTAATTAATGAAGACGTTGAAATTGTGTGTTAAATTAATCTAAATTGATTGTAAGAGATATCTTTGGTTTAATTGTTTTATTTGTGTACTGTTTTAACCTTCTAATAGTAATTTTATATAATAATTTAGCTAATGTGGGGATGAGACTAGTCGGTCTGTAACTTTCAGGATTTATGTCGGGTTTATGAATCGGAATAATATTATAGAACTTCCAGTTCAAAGGGTGAGAGGGTGAGAGTTGATTAGTTTTAAAACTGAGTTGTATATATTGTTTATGAATGATATAGTGTTTAATGGGAGTGTTATGAGGACGATGGTAGAGATGTTTTCGAGGCCCGGAGTTTTTTTATTGGATAGCAATCTAGTTAGGGTCTTGATTTCTTCTGGGGTGGAAAATTTTATCCGGTCCGAAACGTTGAAGTTTGGGGCGAAAGCTGATTGATTTATATAGTTGTGATAGTGGTAACTAATAGAAGGATGGACAGAATAATTGAGTAAAGGGATCTGCCAATATTTAGGCTTTTTCTAAAGGGATGAACTACTTGCTTGTAGGCTTATTGAATGGAAGTATTATTGACTTTTTTAGAATTCGCATTATAAATTTCCAACGTTTAGTATTCCGCGAGATTAACGATTGGATCATTTAATCGTAAGAATTATGATAATAATTCTTAATAGTTTTTTGTTATATTTGTTTGTGTATTTAGTTCTTATTTTGTTATGTAATTTTTCGTTTTGTTCTATAGACTTATTGTTCTGTTTCTAGTTTTAATAATATTTAGTATGGATTTAGGTAGTTCGTTGTAAGATATTTTGTTTATTTTATAATTGGGCTAATTGTGTTTGGTATTAAATTGTTTAGAGATGTTATCTATTACTCTCTTTTTAACTTATTATTCTGAATTTTGAATTTTGGTGTAGAAATTATAGGTACGATTTTAAAGTTTTTTCAGTTGATATGTTTTGTATTTCAGGTGTGTTAGAGGATAAGTGAGAAGTGGAGACTTGTTGAGGCGAGGTTATTATGGAAGCGATTTGAGTTCCCACAGAGTGCTGAATAAATTTAAGAGTTGGATATAGCTATGTCGAGGACATCCGAAAGCTTCTTAAAGTCCTTCGGAAGAGGAGTAGCATCACCTGGTGCTATTATTTACAATTTCAGATCTGTGATGTTTTTTTGAAAGTTGCTACCTGATGGATTAAAACTTCTACAACCTCAGGACGTGTTTTAGTATTCAAGTCACCCACAATTATGGTGAAGACTGATTGATTAAATAGCTAATTAAAATCTGTAATTTGAAACCTTATTTTAAGTGGCTTTTAAAGAGTTACTTGTGTGTGCATTTGTTTTTAATCTGTAGGTTTATCTCTGCGCACCCGAGACATGAAGTCGGCTTAGTTTAGATATATGGGATATAATTATCAATTAGAAGTAGCACATCTCAGCCTACTGATGAAGTTCTATCCTAACTTGTTCATTTGTATCCGGATATTTTAACCCCCGAGCTCTCGCGCTTTTGTAAAAAGTACAGCAATGGAACACTTTTCATATTCACATGAAATGTTGCGATTCAGTATTGAATTCCTTCTAGGTATTCGTTTATTCATACTTCTTCACTGTTGTAGCAGAAGAAGATAGACAAGAGAAATATGAGAGTGAAGGTGTCTCTGATGTACAGTTTACAACGTGCGAGTTCTCGTGTTAATTTTTTCAATAGGTCCTTCATGTATGCAAAAGTAACGACAAGGTGGATAAATTCAGATGCTAAATTTAGAAAAAATATCATCTAACACGTGATGTAGCCATAATCCATGTTGTATAGGTTCGTGATACCCAAAAATTGAATGTCGGTAAAACGTCTGTCCATCTGTGAACCACGTTAGCGGCGAAAGCATTCTGACGATTTTCTCCAAAATTGTTACACCTCAATTGCTCTCGATGTCAGTGCCTCTTCAATATGAAACGTTGTTTTAATTTTGGAGGGTACTTTACATGAAACTTCTGGAACAGTTTCAAAAAAATATTGCTCCATCGTTTTTCCTTTTTTGTTGGTTAGTGTGTAGGACGTTTAAGAGAATGTTGCAAGTTTCATTTTCGTTGAAAACCCTGATTTTCGAGAATTGCAAAAATAAAAGTTTGTGCGGCGTCTTCCTACCACTATAATAATTACGAAAATAGAGATTTTTCCCTAATTGAAATCTATTCCTTAAAGATAGATTTTGAAATAAGAAAATATTTTCAGTGTTTATATTCTTTCATTGTTATTCGAAGTTATGTAAAACACTCAAATAAATGTTATCAGAATGAAAAAAATACTTATTAAAAATAGACATGCCAAAAATTCTGGATCTAGTAAAAAAATGCAACGCGCGAATCATCTTGTCTAAAAAATTAACGCGAGTGATCGAAGGTTTACGCTGTCTACAGGTTTTAGGTGCGTTTCTGTAATTTCGGATAGTTTTACGGTGTTAGCGATAAAAAAAGTAGGATAATTCGACTTTCTTGATTGAATTCCATCCGGTTTTGTGGAAGTGAAGAGATAGGTAAAGAAGAAAATGAAGTATGAGAAGATACGAACGTGGTGGTGTACAAAGTAGAAGAGGAAATAAAATTGGAAATGAAGGTGGATATGGAGATGAAGAGGAGATGCGGGTGGAGGTGGAGACGAAGGTGAAGGTGGAGATGAAGATGGAGGCACAGATGAAAGTGGATGTGGTGATGCAGGTGAAGGTGTAGATGAAGGTTGGAAGCAGAATTGCATGGCGAACCACCGCAGCCAATTGAGTATTGACAGTGAGCGGTCACAGTATCAATTAAAAGTTGTTTGATTTCCTGCAATATATTAATATGAAGTAGTTTTCGTCAAGAAGCACGTTGTTTGGCAAACTTCAGTTGCCTAATAGTTGAATGGGAAATGCTTAGAGAATATCACAGATCTGCCGAATCCCTTCTTCAAATGAATTCTTTCGAGAGCAAATGCGGAGCTGTTTTGGGGAAAAGTCATTTGAGCGCTTCTGGAAACGCGGTGGGGTGGGGCGAGGCCAAGGCGGAGCGGGCGAAAGTGCGTGCGGCGGCGGAGGCGGCAAATGTTAGGGGCGGTCGTTGCGCCCGCGCGACGCCCGAGCGTTCACACCGCTCGCGCCCGATCTCTCGCGTTCGCCCACGCCGCGGCGGCGGAAGGTTAATTGTGGAGCGGAAACGCGCTCCTCCGAAGCGGGAACACTTCTATTTAGCCGCAAGGGGTGGCCAATCGATTCAGCCTCAAGGAGTCGCGATTCATTTTGAAAAGAAACTGGTCGCGTTGTGCAATGTTCATATCTAGAGGGTGTATAAAAATCGTTCATACAACAAATCCTGAATGTAAATTTCAATACTTAGTAAATAAACGTTATCGTAAATAGTTAAAGGTAACTATAAGTATATACGAATCTGTTATACTTCTATTACATTCTCAAAAAGTGATTAGTTTCCATAGCAATTTCAATCAAAACAAGTAGCTACACGAACACATTTAGTAAAGGTAAAGGCGTTTAAGCACAAGAACTATCCTTACAGGATCCGGATTAAAATCACTACTAAGGATAGTAAATCGAAAAGCTCACAGATAGGACTCATCAATTTTACCTGCAGTCTTTGTCAGTAGAAATAGATGAAACTAAAAATGCAACATATAAAACAATGCAAACAATGACATATAAAATTAATCATTTTCTTTTGTATTAACATAAAATAAATTTCTGCACTAAATGGCATTGCTCTAACGTGAAAAAATGGCATTTCATTAAAATTCGCTCTCTAGTTATTACACGTATTAGCCTTGCACGTAAAGGTCCAGCGGTCCATAAACGACTTTTACATTGCGATCTCCTTTACAAGGAAAGAAGTTTTCAAACGGCGGTTTATGCACCAATGGAAACAAATGGGCTTAAGGACTTGCATCTGGCTTGATGGGTTATTGATATTTGGACCGCAGTTGTTGACTAGATGCCTTGACTTTCATGCACAGACTGGCACAGGTGGTACATTCACATGCTTTAGCTGCGGCGTGCTTTAATACTCTAGTCCCTGGATTTTGAACAGCACCGTGTGTGTGTTTTTTAACGTGGCAGCTAGTGGAGCATGTACTCAAGGATGTAGGTCACAAAGCTCAAACATTCAAGTAAATTCCAATTTTGAAATGGTTTAAATTCTAATGGTAAAAGTATGAATAGTATAAATGAGAACATGCGTAAATGAAGTGAGGTATATAGATAAAATATGGTCACATCTGAACGCAAAAATGATTTAAATTAACAATGGAATATATATATATATATACATATATATATATATAGTGGCGTTATGGGATTGTGCAACCCCATAATACCACCGTCTCATATGTGTGAACACTACGGAGGCAGCGAGGATAACAGGCGC
>BOPP01000019.1:1931054-1946468 GCA_017312745.1 Gryllus bimaculatus | reverse complement strand
ACATTCAAGCACATTGTTCATTTTTTGAGTGATTTTAATTATCGATTTACTACAATTCATCCTAGGAAATATCTTAAATCTAATCTTAACTTAAATGGCAGCATGTGTCATAGTTCATCATCGGCTGCTTGTCGGTGTCCTTCCGGGCGGTAATGACCCATCCTACGGGAGCGGTTGCCTCACCTCACCCTTTTGTCCATCAGCACGGCGATAGGCGGCGTCCTTCCCGGTGTTTACGAGCGGTTACGTGAGCGGTGATCGTCGGTCGGCTGCGTCTAGCCTCACCCGTCTTTGCCCTTCAACAAGGCGGGAGGAAATGGTTGCCACGTCGATGCGGCGTGGTAGCGTTGACTGGCGTCAGCAGCGCTGTTCCGGGCATTGGTGGCACGATTCGCGGCTGCGTTAATCGCGCCTCGGCCCGTCGTCACCCTGAGCTCGCGGTCGGGCACTTAAAGTAATGACCAACTGCGTTCGTTCGAAGCCAGCGTCCCCAGACGCGACATGAGATGTGGCAATGATGCAATTCATTCAGACGGCTGCGCGGTGGCAATGCATCCGCTGGCGTCCCCCCGTGACTTGAAGCAACTCGTCCTCCCCACATCGGCAAGGCCGACCTACTCCTCGTCGTGTCCTGATGGAACCGGAATGCAGAGGTGTGTCTTCAGATCGTTTTGTAGGCTTCGTGAGGATGCAATGACCTCCCGTTCATATTCCCGCAATTGGCGGCGGGGGTCACGCGGGCGCGCGGTATTTCCGTCCACTGCAGCTGACGGACGCCCCCACGCCCTCGAATGTCATTCAAGTTCCTAGAAAAGGGCGCAGCTGTGAAGCGCGAAGGTAACAGCATTCTTGTTTTCCCATGAGTCACCGGATGCGGCGTGCCGTGGGTTGTGCCGATGCAAAAGGGCTGAATTCCTCGGCGTTCCCGACGCCGAGAACACGCTTGCAGTTAGATGAAATCTGCGCGTTTTCTGGCATCGTTTCGCAGCATCGTTACATTCAATATAATTTCAAAAAATACGCGACGCCACCTGACGCGTGAGACTGTCCCATTACAATAGTTACATGCTACATGTTATGTTACTGAATGATACTCGTAATACTAGATCAACCTGAGAATTAACATTGCAAAAACGAAGAGCAGTAGAAAAGTTACAACATAAAAATACAACTATGTATGTACTATATAGAAAATAGGAAACATCAAAACGATTGGTTTGTGTCGTTCAATGCCTAAACTTCAATATTAAGAAATTGAGAGTTTTACTCTTTTTGAAACAACATATTCCCTATTCACTGGCAAAAAAGTTAAACATGTTTATGAAAATATAATTAAAATCTATATCAATATATAAAGAGATATTATCGTCGCGTTACAGTTGAGTTACAGTGATATACTTTCGGAATGTTCTGAACCAAAATTCTCTAATCTTCAACCTAATATATGAATGTGCAGAATTGCTTATGTCTAGTATAGGAGTGCTTTTTTCATTCAATTTTCTAATCCGAAATGTTCATATTTAAGAATGATTATTCCTCGTTTTTCTGTTATAACTTGGATTATTGCTTTAATTGCAACTAGCCGTGAATGTATTAATTCTACGAGAGATATGAAATTGATGAGATTGGAAAGAAGTCATTTTGCTGATAGATGGCATTGATCTTGTTGTAAAAAAATTATGAATGGCTGCATGTGTTCTGTATGAACAATTTATTGGTTTAGTTGTACTAAATGAAGCATCATTATGATATATTTTCGAACTGAATGAGCGAAAGTGAAACATATGAAAGATTTAAGTGGTGATGTTAAACTGTGAAATATAGGGTAGTTTTTGTAGGAATGTATTTTGTAGTTCTAAAGAGTGATAGCGTACCATTAGGTATTCTAGAAATGATACGTTAAATTGATGAGAATAATACAAGAGAATTTTGACCAAAGAAATTATTGTCATTTGATAAGCGAAAGTAAAATTGAGGTAAAAAATATTGGAAAGTGGGCAATTGAGGGAAGTGCGGGTGTATCAACGTTGTTTTTCAAAGTTGTTGCAAGTGGAAGCAAATAGGTTATTTTAGATAAATAGAAAACCTTTTGACTAGCCGGGATTCACTGTGATCTTTGATTTTTTCAGATATTATCATTATCTAAGTGGCTAATGACATCTTTTCGTCACCCACTATTTATCAAGAACCTAAAACGCGTAATCTAATACGCGTTTAAGATCTACGTCAATAGTCTCGGCGTGGCGTTTAAGATCAATTTTAAAACTTATGATTCTAGATACGAGAGAAAATAGAAAACAGGAGTAAGTTTTACAGTGTGGCAATTTATTCATTATATTGGAATAATTCATAAAATTTTTCAAAATAATATACGTGAATAAATGTTTTTTGTTTAGATTTGTTTATTAATTTTGGTTTTAAAGCCACTGAAATTTTGGGCCAATAAAAAGAGATAAATATTTAGTTACTGAGAAAGTGAGGGAGGCAGACCAAGTATTACCAGATGGTACGATGATAAGGATAATCCGTGCAGACTTGATGCGAAAGAAATCAACATTTGAAATGAGTTAATAAGAAAATATCCTCTTTAACCGTAATTAAACCATAAAATTCTTACATCAGCATGATCCCTCTTTCAGCTGATTCATTCACTGCCCTAAGCGTTGAAATCTTCCTAACTTCTTTAAACGACGTATTATTTCACCAAAAATTAAAAAAGTTCATTAATATGAAGATGTTCAAACAAAAAATTGATTTTGACCGAATTCGAGTCATAGATATTTTTCTCGTAAAATGTGACAAAGTTTTTCCTGCGTTGAGATGTAACTTTTACCGTAGGTTGATTAAGTTTTGTTGTTTAAATTTAAAACTATTTCTACTTTGACTTCTTGGTCTACATCATCGTCAGATAGTGACAAGATAGATGGCAGAATCTATTTTGTCACTATCTGACGATGATGAATACCAAAAAACCAAAGTTAAAATGGTAATTTTTTAAAAGTAGCTTATATCTAAAAATGTAATGACAATTCAAAAGAAAATATAGTGACTTATTTATCATAAACTACACGGTCAGAGATTAAATTAAATTGTATGAAAAGGAACTCCTTTCTTTATATATTAACAAATGCACATTGCACTTGTCGTATTTTAAATGTGACCGTTCGGAACATCTGGGTTCCTTGCAACGACTTGGTGTTTGTTCCCCACTATGCACAGCATTATCTACTTGATACGATACGACAAAATTGATCCATCTGAATGTATGGTAAAGCACGACGTTCAATTTTTCTATTTTTTGGTGTAGTATCGCATTGAGGTGATGATGACAGTTTGACATTCCTTTCTTCTCTGGTAACACAGACCCTCCAATACTTGGGACCACCATTTTATTTCACATTTTACAACGCATCTTCATCATCCGCTCTGGAAAATTCAATTTCGGACTTGTCGCCAGCAATAATATACAGAATTTTGACCTCAATCAATTTTTTGTCGTTTGCAAAATTCCCTGAAAACGACAGAAATTTTATTTCAAATTATAATAAAGAGTGATCAGAAGCAAATATCGCCACTTACTACTTGATTTTATTAATTATTTAAAAATGAAAAATAAATTCCATAAAATAAAATCACAAAAAATACAATATCAATTGAATTTATATGCAAAAACTCTAAGGTTGATCAACCCCAGTGAAAACATAGTGAGAACCCTGATCAAATCTAGTGAAAACCCGAATGCCATGCATCGAATATTTGTTTTTAGTACTTGAGTGATCGGCACCAGGAACATGTTAGAAGTGCTAAAAATCTAAGAGGTGACCCGAAGAATATCAATTTCAGAGAAAATCAGTTGAACGGTTCATGCGTTAGTTTTGACCACTGACAGACGGACGGACAGGAGACAAGTTGTGCTACCAATTAATTTTTAGGCATCAAGAAATCACAAAACATGAAATATGACTTCACATCGTGTTAGCGGAAGTAATTTACTAAGTAATTTACAAGATTTATCATTTTTTTATGAAGGCCCGGTAATAGGAGTTTCCTGTCGGAAATACCCCGTTTTCCCAGAGCACGATTACAATAGAAGGAGAAAGACTCTATACCCAAAGATGGTTTAACGCGGATTGCTTTGAATGCGGGCATGAAGCAATTTTATTTTTAAGAAAGTTCAGAAGCATGGGAACTGCGGAAGCGAGAAATATTTACTTGTTATTACGTAGGCAGTACGAAGCCACTATTAAGAAATCGAAAAAATCTTGGTAGGAGAGTGAGTCAGCATAATTGAGACAATTTTAAGAAACGATGAGTGTAAATCAATTTGGGACGTTATCTCTTCATAAAAAAATAACTGCAAGTAATGTAATTTCAGCTTACGCGTGGGTAGAGTATTTTTCGCAGACGCTGGCAATAGCGGACATTGAAACAGGGACGGATATATCACTGATCGGAGTGTGTCTGAATTAGACGAACTTTTAAAGTGAAGTGAAGTGAATATGGCTATTGAATAGTAAGATAGTGGGTGGTGCAGACGGTATTCCGATAAAATTTATTTCGGAATTGTGGAACTTACTCGAGAGAGTGTTCTGAATTTGACTCATTTGTGCCCATCGTTCCAAAAGTGCAACGTTGCGAAACAAATTAAGTTGGCAGTCGGGTGATGATATTAGAGACTTTGATTAATATTGCCGTTCACACTAGTACCTCGCGTAACGGCAACGTTTCACTTGATTGTGATACTAAATGTTGGTTTGGTGTGGCAGCACATTTCCTTAATTATTGACAAAAACGTTTTTGGATACGTATGTTATTTATAATTATTAAATTATATTTTTCATATATTTGTTATTTGTTGTTGTTTTTTTCGCGTATAGGACACCTTGGACCATGCGTGCATCCTGCTTCAGCAGGTGCAAGTACCTTTATTTGGAAGGAAGCAGCATTTCAGCTGAATCCCGATTTTTATCCTCCCCAGGTTACTAGCCTTGGGGGTATGGATGACGAGATGATGATAGCGAGAGATGAAAGAATGGCACACACACACGCACATATAGACGAACACAAATACACTCATGCCCGAGACGGGACTCGATCCCGCAGTCTTCTGCTCCGAGATCGCTACGGCACTTCTGCCCTAACGATCTCGGCCACCTTACCGGCATATTTGTCGTTTATAATTATTGAATTATATTTTTCATGGGCGTGAAATAATATTGAAATTTGAAATTTTACTTAAAATTCATTTGAAATTTTAAATGTATATTGAATTATATTTTGTAATTTTTTGCTTGTTTGAACGTTTCACTTTTGGAACAGTGGTTACAAATGGCCCCATGTGAAGATTTTTCATAAATTTATTTTCTTTCTCTGACTGCAGAAGATATTATATCAATAATGGATGATGATAATGATATTTTAAAAGCCCAAATTTACATTGAGCCTCCACAAGAAGCTTTGTTGTCAGATGGGGGCAGTGGCGATGAAAAAGGTGAGGGATGGGACGTTAATCGTTAGTCAGGAAATAAGTCACTTTGCTTCGTGGAGTCATTTGTTAAAACTGTATCTGACGGAAAAATAATAAAAGATTTTGTAAATCATGTCATAGATGAAAATAGCAAACCGATTGAATGGTGTTCCGACTTGTAGTTACATTCTTGATGAGCAAACATCATCCAACTGGAAATCAAAGAACGGAAAAAATGTGTCGCCCACGAAACTTAGAAGAGCAGGACACGGTGACCATCATTAGGTTGAAACTGATTTCCATGCACGTGAAAAACATGGGACAGGGTATGAAACCAATAGAGTTATTTGAACTATTTTTTGATTCTCAAGCAGTTGATATGAATATGTATTTTTCCACACTTAGCGCTTGTCAGAGAGCGACATGAAGTCAGAAGAGCGACATCACCCCACAAGAATTAAAGGTATTTCCTGCAGTTCCTATTAGTAGATACACTGTTGTTCCTTGATGGCGGATGTATTGGGAACAACAAGCAGATGTTGACATTGCTGTTTCTGGGGCAATATCTAGAAATAGACTTACTCAAATAATACGAAATTTGCATTTCTGTGAAAGCAATACGCCAAATTATGGTTACAGTATTTTTAAATTTCAAATTTATGGTGCATATTGAATGAAAGATGACTAATTTCCCCGTCTGCGATTTGATGAAGCTATTGTACTATATTTCGGGCGCCATAGCGCAAAGCAACACACGAAAGAGAAACCTATATGACTTGGGTACAAGGTATGGTGTCTTTGTGGCCAATTAGGTTACCTCACTGTTATGACCTGTATGACTGTTATGACCTGTATTTTGACAATTATTTTACTTCTCTGAATTTACTAACATAACTAAAATGCAAAGGATACATAGGCTCTGGACTACTAGAGAAAATAGGGCCGGTGGTGCTCCCCTCAAGAATGCTAAAGAACTCGGTAAGTCAAAAAGAGGAGTGTATTTTCAAGTTATGAGCATTTCCTCGGGAACATCTCTCATTAAATTCAATGGCAACACAGCCTCAAAGCTATTTTAGCTTCAAATAGGGCGGCTGTTACGCCTATGGGAAAGGCTTCAAGATAATGTCGAGAAGAGAAAAATAATTGAAATTATTCAGCCAGCTGTAGTTCGGCTCTATAAAACATTCATGGGAGAGGTGGATAGGCTCGATGAAAATATCGGGAAATTGCAAGTGAAAATTCATATTTGGAAATATTATTGGCAATTGCTTTTGTTTCCTCTCAAGTGTCATGAGAACAATGCGTGATATCTGTATAGACTAACCTCCAGCATTGTAGATCTATTGGATGTGTTGGATTTTACCAGAAGAATTCGCGTACCATATCTCCAAATGTACATCACGAGAGAGCCAAAGTGTCGTGCCAGAAATGACATAAGAGTGAGCCAAAAAGCTCAGTTTGACATTATGAACCACTTCATCCTTAGTGGACAAAAACAAAGAAGGTGTGGGTGGTGGAAAAATAATACATTAGAACTTTGTTGTTGTTTTGCAATGTACATGTGCATAGAGATTGTTTTGTATTTTCCATACTCTTTAATTTGTCAGTTAAGTGTCAACTTGTTAATCAGTGTACTTAATAAAATTATTGTGTGCAATCTTTTAATCAATTAGGCCTTTTCACAACAATTAGGTTGTTGAAATTTTTCTTTAACACTAAGAACCTCACTCATTAATGACCACTGTTTCAAAAGTTGCACACTGTTGCAAAAGTTGCAAATGACCACAGTTACAAGCAATAAATAAGAAGACTTTAGGTATAAAATTAATAGATAGTTTAATATTAGATGCAATATATATATAGAAAGATTTTAATAAAATAGACATTAATATATACTTCTGTAACTTATAAATTAAAAATAAAACAATTTTATAAACAACATTTTTATTTGGCAATAATGGGCATTGTTGGGCAGCATTGTTAATTCTGGACCATATCCAGAAACTTGGAGTACAGCTATCCTCGAACCGGTTTTTAAGAATAAAGATGATACGGATTGCCCACAAAATTATCGTGGCATTAGCATTTTACCAGCGCCAAGCACATTATTCTGTACAATACTCAACGGGCGACTGAGTGAATGAGCGGAAAAATGCCGTAACATTTTCTAAATTGCAGTCTTTAGGAGAGGCTTCGCGGCAACCTACAATATCCTTGTGTTAGATACCCCAGCAAAAAAGGCGCTTTCACGTAAAGGAAGCCATTTATATTGAAGTTTTGTGGATTCCCAAAAGAATTTTGACTCAATTAGTAGAGAACCTTTTTGGCGAAAGTAAATGAGTTAGGTGTCTCACGTATAGTTTTAAATGTGTTGCAGAGCATGTACAGAGAAGTAAATTTCTGTGTCAGGTGCGGCGACGGAAGTACAACGCAGAAAATAATATCGACAGTAGGAGTAAATCAGGGATATCCTCTCTCACCGCTATTGTTTATACTGCTTATAAACATTTATTGACTTCGGTACAGAAAGCGGACACAGATGCTCCGGAAGTTGGTGGCCCCAAAATTCCCAGATTATTCTATGCTGATGACATAATTCTATACTCGGAGACTATTGAGGGTTTACAGAAGAATTTAAACATCTTAGAAAGGTAAAGTGAGATATGGGGGCTACAAGTAAATATTCAAAATAAGAAAATTGTCTTCTTCAAGAATGGATTTATTTGGGGTAACAAAGAGAATTGGTATTACGCGCAGGATGTGATCGATCGTGTCAAAACGTTTACATTTTGGTACAAAATTTTCCATGAATGGGGGATGGATTAGTCACATAATGATGCCGCAAAATGAAGGAAGATTTGGGCTTAAAGATATAGTTTGTGCAGTGCGCAGAGAACCGGAATTGTCTTTAAAAATGTGCGATACAATGTTTAAATCACTATTTCTTCCAGCTATGAATTATGGGACAGAACTATGGGGAATTGATAGGGCAGATGGATTAAAAAGTATTAAAAAAAGATTATTACAAATTTATTCTAGGTGACTCTAGATTTGCAGCAAATGCTGGTATCTTGGAGGGAGGTGGAAGTGTAGGAATTTCTAAAGATTTAAAAATTAAACGCATTGAACTTTGGATTAGATTAGCAGGTGAACATTTATTAGCAGGTATGACTGACACGTTCATACATATGTGCTTTTGAGTGCAGTTACAGGGAACGCTACTGGTCTTACAAAATTAAACTGCTACTTGAACGTGCAGGTCTAGGAGACGTTTCTCCGGAGATGGATGCGGATAGGAGAACACGGGAGATAGAGCGGCTAATTTCCGATGACTTGCGGATATTAAGAGGCAAGATATCCTTGCAGCAACGGCCGATGGGGTTGCGAAAGTTACGTTCACACACTTAGGAAGGATGCAAGAGGAGTATACGCTTGATTCAGGGTCAGGGGGTGGACGCAACCTAGATCGAAAGACTCGGGTGGTAATGGCATATGTGTGCTTTGCGGTGGTAAGAAAGATTGGATCCACACTCTTAAATTGCTGTGCGACCGAAACATGGAGACGAAAATGGATGGGAATGGGAAACAACTACTTTCAACATATAAACATAACGCTCGTCCGAAACATATTAGGCGATAAAAGATCTCACTTCATGAAAGAATCAGGAACATTTCTAGGAAAGGTTCTAACAATTAGGGAAACGGACATTAGGGAATGGGAAAACAGTAATGCTTAGTATGACCGGAGCCTAAACTTGAGAGGAAATAAAAAAAAGTGAATGAGCAAACAATGAATACGGTAATCAGAACTTTTATTTTAGTAAGCTAACGGTGAAGTAAATAAGTCATAGGTCTTAGTCAACTGTTACAATAAGTAATAAGTAAATAAATATGTAAATCAATAATAATAATAATAAAATAAAACGAAACTTTCAATAATTAAATAAGTACATTAGGGGGCAAAGGAGCATGGGGAGTGAGTACCGGAAATCTAAGTGCAGAGGCGATGGTGCGGGCGATCTTCAGTGGCGCTGTTTGATTTCAGACGCTGAAGACGCCAAACACAGGAAGGATAATGCATGCCGTCTGCGACAGAAAATAAATCAATATTTTTAAAAATGTGGGAGATTAGCTGTACTCGGCTTCTGACGGCAGGTTCCCCTTTAGAGTAATTTCCTCAGCCGTACCTTACGGTCTTTTTTTCGGAGGCTTTGATGAAATGGAGAGACCATTTGGGGTGAATACCAGAATTCAAAAGGTTAGAACGAGGTAGGATATAGGTATTTTAAGGGTTTGAAGGTCTTCATCCTAGCCACATAGTATCAAGGTTTTTCAAATTTGTATATGTAATAATTACCTATTATATAAAAAAGTACTTTCTCTTCTTATGAAGTAACGAGAAAGTTAAATCAGAGAAATAATTGTACACGCTGCGAAGTAAAAAATGGGAATTAAAGGAATTCTGATAAGGCAAATATTTCAGTACTTCAATACAAACTAATTGAATTTATTGAATTTTCAAGAAAAGGAATAACATAAGATGAAAATATGGTTTATTTTAAGTGGTAGATGTAAAATAGCAAAAAATATTTAGGGCGCGAAAGATCCGCGTGTCGGGGAAAATATCCTTTCGATTCCTCTCCATTCTGCTTCACTCTCTCAGGTAGCTGAATGTTACCTTTCAATTTGTCGTTATTGCTGAGACGTTACATTTTTTCTTCGTTTTTAACTTATTTTTGCTTTTTATAACTGAATAAGTTACATTTAAAAAAGGTCTCTTTTGAAGGCGTGATTGCTGGAGAGTTAACAATGGCGACAAACTTTAAGCGTAACCCCCGAAGATTAGTACTGTTTCAAATCTTTGTGAAAATACCATTAGTTTCATGTTAGTGACCTTTGGGTGAACTTGTATTTGATTTCAGATAAGATCTTTTCGTGGGATGTATATTTGGATGGGATGACATGATAACGCTGCCCAGAACCGTCGTCCTGGCCGACAATGGTTGTAACATTGCGGGTCGCGTCAGGCTACGAACATTTGTTGTAATTAATATGGGACGGTTTTTCAAACATGCTCAGTATACAGGTGTATTTGTTTGTAAATTTCTGAAAGTACAAACGCTTTAGTCATTGTTTTAATACAACTATAAACTTTCTAAATTGTGTATTTAATTATTTAATTGGATGTAGAAGACCATTTTGATACGTTTTATATAGAATCTCTTGAAGAAAGGATTGAATTGTTCACACATCAATGTTTTATGTTTAATATCAAAGATATTTTGTATAATTGTTTTAAAACTTTCTTTGTGAAAGTCAAGGAAATAAAGGTTTGTCAGTTTTATTCTCTGAGTGTTTCACTTAATGAAGAGGTTACTTAAAAGACCTCGTCTCATCTCCCTGAAGAATCCGCGCTTCCCGGACCGGACGACATTCATACAATCCAAGCACAAATACATTTCTTCGTTGTATCGCCTTGATCTTTCTGGTTCTTCCTTGCCACCGTGTCTGCGGAAAATGTATAAATGTTTGTGTAAAATTTTTGCATCAACACAAATAAGTAAATAATGAGACAGAGAGAGAGAGAGAGAGAGAGAGAGAGAGAGAGAGAGAGAGAGAGATATTGAGAGAGAGAGGGAGGGAGACGCCAGAATGTAATATAACAATACACATAGTTGTTTTTACAATACCTATTGCAACCGCCTCTATATTTTTTTCACAAAACTCAAACGTCCCAGCAGGCCCATATTATGTAGCGCATCGATGAACTACACTCCCCTGATTTGAGTGCGGATGGTGGTATCATACAAAAAACATCAGGCGGACAACCAGTAATGTCTCTGCCAAATTTGTCACTCAAATTTATCACTTTAAAATTCTAAAATTCCTAAAAAACACAACTTATAAAATTATTCCCTTCAGAAATCACACCTTCTCAAACAAAAAGAAAATCGTCTCTGTGTTCTATAAATGTACATTTTGACAATTTCCTTGAAATAACAAGAACTCATAATTCTAATTTTGTTATATTTAAACTCGATCAAATTTTTTAACATTACTCTGATTCTTATTCAGATTGACTTCAATTACAATGCTTTTTATTCACACATTAAAAATCCAATAGACTTATAAAATTATCCATTAGTTTCACCTCAACTGAAATCATTGTATTTGCCACAGCAATGGAAACCAGAGAGATTAAAATACGTAGTAAGTGGCTGAGTTATCTGTTTTTGCGTAATAAGAATATGTGAACGAAACACATTAATTGCCAAATTAACATGGCTTTCACGAAACTGTTGTATAAAAGTTTCTTGAGTGATTATAAAAGTGTCATATGTTAAGGCATCTGCACATTAAAAGGCAGGATCATCTGTTTCGTCGAATCACCTCTGAAGTATAACGGGAACCGGTACGGTGTATTCTCTGTACTGCAGAACGCCTCAGAGTTGCCGTTAATACCCTCCGACCAGGTGGCAGGGAATTCGCCTTCAATGTAGCCAGGAAACATCAAAATCGTTCTAGAACCTCGCACAGATCGTCATCCGAACCAGCGATGATTCCAAACTTTAATTAGAAACTCTGTAGCCCAATTATGCTCATTAGCACTATATAAATTACAAAAATAAGTTTTTCTTTTGCCCTCGTAAAATGTTTTATGGAATAGCTAAATGATAACCAATGTGAGCTTTTCTAAATGCTTCTTTGGCAGGTATCGCCTCATTTCCAATTCTGATGGATTTCAAACGCACAACCACACTATTTCTGGGAAGCGTTCCACGCAGCGCCGCCAAAGGAAATGAGAGCGGAGGCGATGCAAGGTGCGAGCTTCGCACAGCCCGTCCATTTCCTCCCTCAGCCCCTCCGTCGCGCCCCTTCGCTTCTCTCCTCTTGCCACGCGCCGCCACTACGTCGCGCGGGGCACACTCTTGGCGTCGCCGTTCGAAAGAAGTCGTTTCAACATTACAAGGTATGTGTCGCTCCAGCCGGCTCAGACTGTGCGCTTACATTATATGGTACGTTGTATCTATTGCGCACCATTTAAAACTGTGAAATAATATACTGTAATGTGGAAATGGCAAATTTTAATGTAAATATACATATTGCTGTTTTGCTGTAAAGGTGAATTTATGCTAATGTTGAGCATACAACATAATGCCTGGCATAAAAGTAAAATTAAAATACGTGTGCCAGCAAGCTTTGTGAGATGAGTTTTAGTTCCTCTTACCATACATGCTAAAGATATCCTGTAAATATTTACCTTGCCGGGGTGGTTGACATCTGTTGACCTTTCCATTTGAGCAAGTGAGGTAAGAAACATTTATTTAATTGACATGAACCTTGTCATTGTAGTCGTAGCTTTTGGTTGTGATTTTTTTCTGCCAGGCGTGATGATTCGTGGACACTACCTAGTTATTGAATAATTAGTCCATAAAAACTAATGGAAAAGCAACCGGGTATGCGAATAAAAAGGTAGATATGTGGAAAAATAGCCCAGGCACCAAGAAAAGCTCAAGAATGAACGACTCAAAGGTATAAACGCAAGGCAAGTATATAAGACAAGTCAAAGTAGATAACTGGAAACAGATACGAAGGCAAATGTAAAGATAAAAACTAACAGAAAAAAAGAGATGGTAAGGTAAGAGGGGGAAAACAGTGATGATAAGATAAAGGAGATGTGGAAAGAAAATACGAAATGAAAGAAAAAGTTGACGGTGAGGACAGGGACCAAGATATGAAGGAAAAGAAAATATAAATTGAAGCTAAAGCATAAACAAACACAAGGGCAAAGAGAGGAGCAGCGGCGAAGGAGAAAGCTAATCATATTGGAAAGACAACGGGGAAGGTAAGTATAAATATATAAAAGCGAGGGCAAAGGCGAGGGCGAGGATGAGGGAGAGGACAAGGGCGAAAACGAGAGCAAAGACGAGGGCGAGAGCGGGTGAGGATGGGGGTGAGGGCGAGGGCGAGGGCGAGGGCGAGGAGGGGGAGGGCAAAAGGGGCGGGTCGCGCGACGGGGCCGCGGAATGCGCCCGGGGAAGCGTTCGCGTGTCTGACGTCACGTTGACGTGTCGCCGCGGCATTAGCATGGGCGATTGCGGCTCAAAATAGCTCAGGGGCCCAGACCGCCGCCGCCGGTGCGGCCGCCCAGCCACGACGCCACAATCGGCGCTTATCGGGCGCCCCGCCGGCGGCGGCGCAGGAAGAGGCGGCTGACGCTTGTTGCAAGCGGCCCGGGGGTGGGGCGTGGCGGGGCGAGGCGCAGCGGGGCGGAGTCCGGAGCCGGGAAATTCGCCATTCCTTCTGAGAACCCGCCGCTGTTGGTGGATAACCAATCATGCAACTGCTTGATAATCCGGCGAGAGTAAGAGCACACTTATTGATTTCATTAACATTAGGGTTCTTGTGTCATTGTAATTTATTTCCAAAGAGACAATACTATACTGTAGTGAGAGTATTACGATGTTCATCTTCCTTAGTTGTCATATTTATTGGTTTATTCCGATTAAGAATGAATTTATTTCACACTAAAACCAATGTTCACAGGATCAAACCAGGCCAATTGCAGGATTTTTGAGAGTGTAAATAACTTGTTCACACACATTCCTTTGAAACAGAAAAACTGCCATACGCCGTACATGTATCTCATGAAAAATAATCACGAGTCTAAAATAAACATGCTAGCACAATTGGAATTGGTATTTCTGTTTAAATTCGCATACTATTGAGGGAGAAGGGGGTCAACTTCGGATCACTTCGACGGCTTTTCCATTCATCTATGTTGGTCAACACACCTTTTCTTGCCGAACACACCTTTTCTTGCCGAATCATTTTTACGGTTTTATTTTTATGCACATATTCCAAATATAGTATTGGTTTTAGTAGATTGACTCTAGTGTTTGCAATAATGAAAATCGCATAGAAAAATATTATTTTCTTTTCTTGAGTACAGGCTATTTACCAGCTGCATAAAAGTTAATGTACTATTTATACGCAATTAAACTCTTGAATTACATAATATTAATATATACAATATATTTACATTTACCGCCAGAAGCGAATCACAATTAATTGTTTGGTAAACATTGTATGATTTACTTTTATGCGGCAAATCATAAAACACTCACGTTGAAGGCCCCAGTAGTAATATGCCACTACGAGACTATCCCATCTGGCCTTATGTCTATCTTCCATTACCTTTATTTCTTTATAGAACCGCTCGCTTTGCTCCTCGTACACATTGTCAAGATTTTCTGGAAATTTGTTAAGATGGCTATGGAGACAGTGTACCTGAATACTCATAGAGTCACCCGAATTTTGATAGTTTGAAACCAAGTTTTGCGCCAGTTCTGTATTATTTGCTACTTTACTATTCCCCAAAAAGTTCTTTACAACAATGACAAAGCTGTACCAGCAGTGAAGTGTTATTTTCGCTTCCGTTGTCAGTCATCCCTTTTCTTTTAGCCTGGATACTAAATGTTCAGCTGCTTGGTTTGACAAACTGGATCACGTATTAAATTACTGACCTTATCTTTAAAGAAGTGCTCATTTGTACCAACACTTCCATCCTATCCACTGCCACCGCTAACTCCTAAATTGCACCTCTGAGTCTCTATATTCTCACTATCGGATACATGAATTCCAGGGAGTGAGGTGAACTTCTGGTCGCCTTGCCGATTCCAAATCAGAGAACTCCCAGTTCTTTTTAATGTAATTATCGAAGCCTTTTAAATTTACAGAACAGAAATAACAATTATCATGATTTTACGGCTCCCGTCAAACCAAATTTTAAACTCTTCAGTTTTCTACTGACGAAGACACTGCACACAAGTTTTGCATATCATATGGGGAGCCCACGACCTATCTTCATCACCCACTTTCATACTAAAATATGTTTCATATATTTTTTTATTACGTTTTTAATATTTCTTCTCTGTTTTTGCATT
>BOPP01000019.1:1869606-1931029 GCA_017312745.1 Gryllus bimaculatus | reverse complement strand
CGAAATTCCTCACAAATAGTAAATAAGTTAGGAGTCGTTCCACCACGTCTTCCGTAGTCATTGTTTATATAACAACAGAAAGGAAGAGTTATTAAATGAAATAATGAAGGCTTAAGTAAAGTATCCTGAACATAATGCCAAATATTCAATTGATTAAAAAACAACAGTTATGTGTACATGAAAGATAGATATTGCATTTAAGTGTTGTTAAGATGTTTTATGTTTAATATTCTCAATCCATTGAACTACAACGGTATGCGGTGGCAACCAATAACTTAAGAGCCAGGATTTTAATGATTAGACATAATGACATTTAATTTAATTTAAATTAAAAAAGTTACGAAACCTTAGGTTAAAGTTTCCACTATTCACCGATTGTTGAACTACTTCGAGAATTTCCTCCGCATGTCCCTTTTAACTGCCACATGAACTTGTCTAAAGAAAAATACTATTAAACCCAGTCCTAAGAAGAGAAATCGTCTGACCACACCCACAGCATGTATTCAAATTTAATCGTAGATAACAGCAAGTATTATAGATTGGCACCACAGTCTCTCTCGAACTAGTTAACTTTCTAATTCCTTCTAGATCTAGGCTAGATTTTTCGACATTGCTCATCTTCTTGTCAGCTGCCATCTATTGCCGCCAAAGCAAGGGTATTTGTTTACAAATTATTCTCAGTTTTTTTCAGTTTTGATATTGTTTAAAACCGCCGAATTATTTACTTTACAAAAATATCGTACTATGAAGTATTGAAAACCGAAACGCGTCCACCTAAATGGAAATTGTTTTTTGATAAAAATTGGAGCCGTTTTTTTTAAGAAAATCCGTTTAAGCGTTTCTGTATATGCCGAAACATGAAGCATTTTTTCACAGACAACTTTTGAGTTTTTGACAAACTTTCTTTTGACCCTAATCATGTCTTTGACAGCACTTCAACTACTCGAGTTAAAAATACAATAATGCTCATACACATTCGCTCTAAATGTTGGCCATTTTTATACGGCGTTGGCAAAGTTTAAACAAAATTACTGTTAGCGCTACCAACAATTGTACGCACACAACAACGCCACAAGTACACACCAACGTACAAAAAACAAAAAGATTACCCGCCAGAAAAAATGGCTGGCTTCTTATGTCCCATCTTAACACACTCAACCAACATAAAGCACTAACGCACAAAACGTGTAGAATGCACCTATTTGTAGTAATTTAAAATTCATGAGAATTAAAGGCATTCTCTCTGAATAATGTGGAAAATGTTAGTCCAATGTGTTATTGTCAAGAAAAGTTTTGAGAATTTTGAGAAATTTTTAGGTATCTAATTAGTGTTTCTTAAAAGCAAAACAAATACACTCATCAAAAATGCAAGAAATGTAATCTCATCAAACTCACTAATGTAAATAAAAACCAACCTCAAAATGAGAGCCACAATATAAAAGAACAATACGTTTTATAATTTTTGAAAAGCAGCAAGTAATACTAGAGAAACGGAAGCTAAGAGAGAAAAAATAGACGAATTGGTCATCTTCGCTACCCTGTATTACTAGGGAACCAAAACACCCTAGCCATTGAACATTTAAAAGAAAATACGCTGAAGCTCTTTTTGAGAAATCCTTCTTTATGTCAAATTTGGTATCTAGTTGAACATATTTTACACAAAATTGTGCGGAAGTAAAAACGTAAATACCCTTTCAAAAAATAACAAAGCTATCTGAAAATGGCCATCAATGGAAGAATTTAACTAAGAATTAACTAGTTGAAGGAAGACACCGAATAAATGTCAATCTTTTGATATTATCGGAAAATTCGGAGCTTAACTGTGTAAAAATTCAGCGATCTCTCCATATGCGCAACTTTTATGAAGTGTATTTAATTCTATTCTGTCAAAAAATCTTTAAATGACAAATAACCGTTATTGGCGATATTGTATTGGAGAAAATTTTGAAAATATAACTAGAAGACCTCATGTAAAGAACCCTTGAACCAAAAATAGGAAGAGAATTATTTCAAAATCCGCAAGCTTTGTGAGGCGGGGTTTATCTATTTCGGAAAAAGCCTTATGTATTGTTTAGGCGCCTAGTCTAGAATACATGCTGTAGGAAAGGCTGAAATCTTACGCCTCATTGTAAAAAAAACCCTTTTAAATCTCAGTGATAGCAGGAACCCTAAAAGGAGTAATTTGGAGAAAATCTAAAAAAAAAATTTCTGGCAGCATGGACATAACTTTTCCATACAAGAATATTACTTCGGTAAAAATACGAATAAACAGTAATACGGAAGAGAGGAACAACTTTAGTGCGTCTTTTGCCCGAAAGCACACACGACCATGTTTAACGGCACTAGTTAACCCGTTTTCAAATTCTTTAGTCTGGGCTCTCTTTTAAAACCTGGGCAAACATAGTCTTGCTACGCTGCCATTCTATTGTCACCTACAGTACTTTGTTTAAAAACGTTCCCTCAACCTTTGGGTTCCTTAATAGTAGCCCCGAATATAGAATATAAACGACTTTATTAAATAATTTATTATACAATAATGTAAAGGTTCTCGCTCCTATACAGCGAAGTGTTTATTGAGAATGTGAGCCATTTTTCAGAAATGTGTCGTTTAAATGTGCCGCTTGAATGGCGAAATTTGAAGCTCCTTTGCTCACAGAAAACTGTCACATTTTCTAAAATTCTTTCACCTTATGGAGCAGTCATCTTTTAAGTTCTTTAATCCGCTCCCAATATAGCTTATAATGTAATCAAAAATTCGTCGTTTCGGAAATGTCTGCTTCCATATTAAAGGCATGTGAAGAGCTTTAATAATAAATACATTTTGTATAATTTGTATAGAAAAACATCAATTTGTCATCATTTAGACAGTGCAATTACCTTAATACTTATATGTGCAAAAAGTGAAACAAAGAAAAATACCACAATTCTAACTAAGGAGCTCGTCCAGAAAAACTGCAAATATTTTTGAAGGGAAGTTTGTTCTAATAGAATTAAACATGGTTCGGAATACTTAGAGCTCATATTTACCAAAACTCTTGAGAGGTTTTTCGAGAAAACGCGTTAAATGAAATTATTATAAAAGCAAAAACTGTTGGCCCTCATAAATGCAATTAATGTTTAGAAATTGCCTCTAAGCGTTTAAAATTTTATTAACGCTGTGTGACAAAAGATTGACCATAAAAATATTTCCACTTGTCATTAATTTGAAATAAGGAAAGAAATAAAATTAACCTAGAGCCCGAACAAATCTGTTCAGTTATCTCTTTAAATCTTCCGGCATAATAGACTACATTTACACTAACCTTAACAAAAGAGTTGGCCAAGAAAACTACGAAAAATAAATAGAAACGAATACAAGGAAGTTGCCACAGAACGGCACAGACTTTCTTGTATTACTTTCATTTACTTTCCGTCTCGGCTCGCTATTCGGCTTGTAATATATCTTACCAGCTTGCAATATATCCCCACCCACGGAACATTTTTAAAAAAATTCTATTCACTCGTCTTCTTTTCAAGAAAGTTCTATACCACGTAAAAGTACCCATGTATTATGAATATTTTCTTTAATTTTATTGGTTTTTTCTGATGGCCAGAAATCGGAAATATTATTTTAAAGCATATTAAAGAAGCAATTTAATACCTCGTCCTTTAAAACAATCGTATATTTCTTACTCTCTGAAAAATTGTGGTACTGCGTTTTTCAAAAAGATGTGCATTATGCAGTTAAGTAAACTACGAATATTGTTCTGGCATACCTCTTTTTACACTCAAAAGGAGAGGAAAAATTTTGGGGAGAAAAGTTTTCAAGTCCCAAAAGTCCTTCTTTCTTGATGAAAAAAAACGCCTACTTATAGAAGTCATTCGAAGGAAGCTCTTCCCCTTTTAAATGCAGTAATGTAAATAAATCGCGGAAAATGATACATTTATTAAAGGCGATAAAATTATCTATAATAAAAAACATTTTGGTAAACTTTATCAAACCAAAGGATGCAAGCAAAATAATATTAACGATTTTAAAATGCGCTATGTAATCAAAAGCAATTATGTAAAAAATTGGCTCCTTAATATCAAAATATTTATCTAAACAACTCCGAGAATAAAAGCTTCTAAAAGATAGTAATATTTTAATAATATATGAAATTTCACAATCTCGCAAAACAAATTAATATTGAGATAATTATTGGGATCACATCGTTGTATAGAGTGCATTTACTCATAAGTCCCTACCAGATGTTTGAAGAAAACATTTGGAGCCCTTTTTTGATTAATCCTGTTTTTGAAACTTTTCTGAAAATTGCACAGTTGCTCCGCAATATTTTGTCATGAAACTGTCTCTAAAATGTACATCTAAAGAGGTCTAAACCCTGAAAGAATCCCATATATATGGAAGACCACCAAATTTTAATTGAAAGTGGATAAATTCTATAAATACACTTCAATTGCAAGTTGTAGGAAGACGCCTCAAAAATATCATATATTATTTTAATATATAAAAGAATTCAGACGCCAAAACGTGAAATGAAAATCTAAACCCTATCCACCCATCATACCCAGTGTATTAATTTACTTAATATTTGTATAAAGAAATTCTGTAAAAGAAAATCCATTTGGAAAACAGTCTGTGTGTTTGAGAAGATCTTGTTTTTGAAATTGTTAAAATTGCATATATTGCTCGTCAATGTTGCACATTTCTTAAAACTACTAAAATGTTCGAAAAACGTGTTATCTTAATGAAAAATTACAACCAAGTGCGAAAAAAAAGTCTGTATAAATTGAAAGTAAAAAACATCTTTGAAGTAAAATTTCCTCTCTAGATTGGCTTTTTTTTATTTCGAATATTCAGAGGTTAAAATAAAAATCGAATAACATCCCCACGCGTTTATAACGTGCTTTTCACAATATCCCTTACAAAACCAGTTTAAAGAAACCCAGAAAACTGATTCGGCAGTAAAGGATTTGGAATGTATTGTTAGAAAATCCCCCTAAAAAAAAAATTATTGAGGAACTCCAGCTCAAATACCCAACATTACCATTGAATGTTCTTCAAATCACAGAAATTTGAGTTGAGCTCGATCGCAATTTAAAAAAAACCGTTTTTGAAAAAATTCTCTCCTGAGCTTTAGATGTAAGAGAAAAGAATACTAGTTACGCAGTTCTGCCATGCGGGTGCAGACGGAACAAAATTGTCAAACGAACCACATATTTTGAAAAAAAACAATAGAATAGACATTTTACGATCCTCGTTGTATGAGTAAATCAAGATGAAAACGAGCGTATTCAGATAAAATCTTCGAAATAGATTTTGTCTGGACAGGATTATAATAACATTTCTATGCTACATTAGTATCCGGTAAGAGACAATACGTCGCGTGATACAAGAAGAGTAGAATAAATGCGTTGCTGAAAAAATTGTACGCATCTTGTCGGGTCGAGAGGGAACGCCAATTTTTCCCTCCCTTGAATGACTGTCTCTTCGCGTCCCAGCAAAAGCGCGATACAGGAGCTCACTTAGTACATTGCCCATTGGCCGACTGTGATGAAACTTGGCAGGGCCCGGGCGTGCCACCCGAGGCCCGGAGCTTTTTGGTTCTGAAGCGAGAAAATATTGAATTAGGGATTGGGCTGGAGTGCCTGTTGGTCTGGCGGCCCCGTCCCCTGCCGCCGGAGACCGCGGCGCGGCTGTGCGTGCGGCGAGGCCGGACGACGAGCCGGGCCACTGCGACGGCAAGCCCAACAAGGCGGACCCCTCCCACCTCGCGAAGCCCAATTGGACGGTATGAAGTCGAAAAGGTGAACAAGCACTCCATATCCTCCGTAAATCTTGTGTTGCCACAGTAGTGTCACACACTTTCTTGGCAGCGTAGTTAGCGAGTTTCTTAATGTCTTCTGGTGTGGCTTAGCCCTTTTTGGTTGCTCATTTGCCGTCACCCGCTTTTTGCCAGGTTTTTCGACTATCGCCCACCCGGACTATTTTTTGTTGTTGAACATATTCCATCAAATGTTTTTCCTTCAATTTCCTTATTGCGGATGAAGACCAAACCTAATATACTTTAAACATATTAAAGAAGATTGTACAAACCTCGTCATTACTTAATAGAAATGGTTCTTTAAACATTATGGAACAATAGTACGAATTTACCAGCCCTGTACATATTTGCGACAGTTTTCCAGAAGAGGTTTGAACATTGATCATTGCAAGCAATGCTAATTGTCACCTTTATTACTCCTCCCTTTGATGCGAGTTTTGCACGAATTACACAAACAGAAGATTAGACCCCTTGCCTCCCCATAAGGGGAGTCATTCATCCATGTAAACCAATGAAAGCATACTAGTGTTATTAATAGCCCCTTGAAATTCTGCCTTTCTCGCAACTAATTGCACGGTACTAGACGGTCCGTCATTTCTTTGACATATTAATGAAAAGAAAGATCAGCGTACTATTTGAAAAAATTAACAGAGCAGTATATTCTTTCTTAGAATTATTAATAAATTTGAGAAAATTGCATAATCATTGATGAATTACGATTACATTATTCTTGACGATTACATTATACTTTACATTATATACAGCACTTGAGACACCAAAAGATGTACTAATAAGCTGCAGTAAGTCATACAACAAAGAACAAGCCATCCCTGAAAGGTACATGCATTGACTATCTATTGGACACATATACCTTTTAGGTACAAATATTCCAACATACAAAAAGAAATGAATCGAGGAAATAATCCTCTCAAATACCCCTACCCAGTACGTAACAACTCTTGTGTGAATTGAAATGAACTTCTTCCATAAAAACTTGTATTTACAGTTACACACTTTATAAATTTCTTAATTCCAGTATTAACTAAACATAAAATTAGGATTAATCTTACAGTTCTATGAACATGAATCCTAATATATTTTTCCATAATATTATTTCATACAAATATTAACTCACTTGAATTTATGATAT
Organism: Gryllus bimaculatus; assembly: GCA_017312745.1. NCBI lineage: Eukaryota > Metazoa > Arthropoda > Insecta > Orthoptera > Gryllidae > Gryllus > Gryllus bimaculatus. The sequence goes on along the minus strand of BOPP01000019.1, from coordinate 1,924,072 downwards.
TATAACTAGAATACATTTATTCAATGAGATGAAAATGTGAACATCAAAATACACTTTCCTTGGTGTCCATCACCAGAAATAATTCAATGATAATTATCATCTCTATAAAATCTACTTTATAGCGTGAAATGTACCAATAACTTTAAAATGTAAATCTATCTGTTCTTTTCTGTATTTCAGTCATTGAATGAATGTTGTAATAATTTTTCTCCGATGGTTGCAGTGAATTCAATCTTGGGATTGTATGCCCACTCTGAATCAAAAACAGGAAATTCCCTGCGTCAATTTGGTGGCAAACGTAACTCCTAGCTGAATTACGTCAGAAAACGCAAATTGGGGAAAACGGCACCAATGTCATTCACAGCAGAAAGTTACAAACTCAGCCGGTACTCACTGGTTACATCATTTATATTACTGATTCGTCAGATCTCCCACCGGTAATGTAGTACGTCCCGCAGGCGGGCCAAGGCATGTCTCCTTGCCGCTGTTGACCGCCTATTGCGCAACGCCGAGATAAAAGTAGAACTTCCATATTTCCGTTGCGTTATAGCTACCATGTGCTCCACGTTATCGTGCCTTTCGAGTTGTTTTCCAGAACGAAAATTAGTCCTTCTTGCTGCCCAGTCCACATGTCAGCTCCATTATAGTTTTGTATTATATAATATGAGAAGAATAAAGACAGCGCAATTGCGTGCAAAAAAAATAACGGGGTATTAAACAGCTGTACTTCGCCCAGTCGGGTCGATCATAATCTTACCTACAGATATAGCAAGTGCATCCCGCTAGTGGTGCACGTTACTTGTGAATCTTTTAAATTTCTCCCAATATTACTACCTGGTATCTTTCTCATGGAATTGTTTGATTTATTCTTGACACATTTACTATAAAACCTCTTTGATACTTCAATTGATTTAACAAATATTTTTCATTCCAGCTATTACCCATTCCTGAATAAAATTGTTATAGAACCGCCCTTTAGAAAATCTGTCTTCTATGATAGTCCTTTTCATGCGTAAGAGAGATGTTGACTATGTCGCTTATTCCCTCTCCTACAACTATAGAGTCTTTCCTAGTCCCAGCACCCCTTTCTGCCCTGCTCGTATGATTTAGTGATGCATGAAGAATGAGTAGGTTGCGTATCGCCACATTATTCTCCAGTGTCTCATCTTTCGTCATTCCTCCCTATAGTTCGGGTCGCACAGCCAAGTTTAAAGGAAGTGTGATCCCCAAATCAGTGTTTTCTTGTCGACAAAGCCATCCCGTGCATAAAAAGCGACTACCAGCTATTGCACACAATTGAACCACCCGAGTCTTGAGCGATCTAAAAGTTGTCTTTGCCAGAGCAGCGCCGCCTGACCCACTATGGATATATTCTCAACCTCGCATCTGTCTAAATCACCTCTGAGATAGCGTCTCTATTCTCCATATGGTCCACTAGCGAACTCCAGACAGTGACAATGTGATGAAGTAACAGGTAATGCCAATCGCCCATAACTCCTCCTATTAGTCAGCATCTGCCGCTGCAAGGAGTTAAGATTATGCGTCTTTTAACATAGTCGTCGGGTCACAATGTCCGATCAGATGACTTGCGCGCTGCGTCGCTATCTCACAGACGGATGGATTCTGCGCCATTCCACGAGAGAATTCCGTAAACCATCTCCTTAATTCCCGAAACTCTCTAAGATACTAGCAAAGCTGGTCGAGAAGGCAAGCAGTATAGCCAGATGTAATTTGGTTAGGACAATAAAGAAGGCAATTCTATAACCGAATCTAAAGCACAAATAAGTTAAACCTCATACAGATCTCTACTCTGCCTTGAATAAGGCATTTCTGAAAATGTGGAAATTGGACTTGATTGTCAAAGAAAAGTTTTGAGAATTTGAGAATAGTTTAGATGGTAGAGTTGTTCACAGTCTGATGGGCAGACGGACAAACTGTCGAACGAACACATATTTTGAAAAAAAAACAATAAAGACATTTTCGATATCGTTTATGTATATAAAAAAACACGTATTTCAGATGAAATCTCGAAATAGATTTTTGGCAGCATTATATAACTTTCTGTACATTAGTGCGGAGTATATACGTGCGTATACAAGAAAGTAATAATGTTGGCTGAAAAATTGTACGATCTGTCGGGAGGGCGCAATTTTTCCCTCCTTGAATGACTGTCTCTTCGTCCCACAAAGCGTACAGGAGCTCACAGTTTGCCCTTGGGAGTGATGAAACTTGCGGGGGCGCCAGGGCGGGCGTTGGGCGGGGCGGGCGGATGGGCGGAGGCCACTTGTTGGCTGGCGCCCCGCTGCGCGACGCGGCGCGGCTGTGCGTGGGCGAGGGCCGGACGAGAGGGCCACGCGCACGCAAGCCCAACAAGGGCGGACCCTCCCACCTCCGAAGCCCAATTGGACGGTATGAAGCGGAAAGGAACAAGCACTCCATATTATAACTTGTGTTGCCACAGAGTGTCACACACTTTCTTGCACTAGTTAGCGATCTAATGTCTTTGGTGTGGGCTAGCTTTTTGGTCTTGCGTCAGCTTTTTGCCAGTTTCGATCTATCGCCACCTGGACTATTTTGTTGTTGTTGAAAATTCCTCAATTTTTCTTTTTCCTTTTGGTAGAACCGTAATATACTTTAAAAATATTAAAGAAGATACAAAACTCGTCATATATAGAAATGTTCTTTAAAACATTTGGAACAATAGTACATAAACTGTACATATTTGCGACAGTTTTCCAGAAGAGGTTTGACATGATCATTGCAGCAATGCTACATTGTCACCTTTATTACTCCTCCCTTTGATGCGAGGTTTTTGGACGAATTACACAAACAGAAGATTAGATTTGCTCCATAAGGGGCATTCATATTAACAATGGAAGATACTAGTGTTATTATAGCTGAAATTCTGTTCTCACTAATGCACGGTATACGGTCGTCTTTCAATATTAATGAAAAGAAAGATCAGGTACTATTGAAAAATTAACAGGAGAGTATATTCTTTCTTAGAATTATAATAATTTGAGAAAATTGCAGTAATCATTGAATTGGATTACATTATTCTTGAGATTACATTATACTTTACATTATATACTAGCACTTGAGACACAAAAGATGTACTATAAGCTCAGTAACAAAGAAAAGACTATCTGAATACAATGAACATACACATATACCTTTATGTACAAATATTCACAACATACAAAAAGAAATGAATCGAGGAAATAATCCTCTCAAATAATCCCTACCCAGTACGTAACAACTCTTGTGTGGAATGAAATGGACTTCCTAAACTTATTTACAGTTACATTAAATTCTATAATCCAGTTAAATAAAAATTTCTTACAGTTATAACATGAATCTAATATATTTTCCAAAGGTATTTCACAAATATTACTCCACTGAATGAATAACTAGAATACATTTATTCAATGAGATGAAAATGTAACATCAAATTAACACTTTCCTTGGCCTCGAAATAATTCAATAAATTCTAAAAATTCTATAGCGTGAAATTTACAATAACTTTAAAATGTTAAATCATCTGTTTTTAGTTATGGCAGTCATTGAATGAATTATACTTTCTGTTGCAGTGAATTCAATCATGTATGCCACCTGAATCAACTAGAATTCTGTTCAATTTGGTGGCAAACGTAACTCCTAGCTGAATTACGTCAGAAACGCAAATTGGGGAAAACGGCAATGCAGTTCACAGCAGAAAGTTACAACTCACGATACCACTGGTTATTTTAAATCTGATCGCAGTCTACCGGAATGTAGACGTCCCGCGCGGCCAAGGCCTATGTCTCCTGCCGCGTTGCCGTTGCGCCGCGGAAAAGAACTCAATTTCCTTGCGTAGCAATGTGCTCACGTCGTGTTTCGTTTTCCAGAACGAAAATTAGTCCTCTTGCGTCAGCGTTGCGAAGTCCAAAATTTGAATATGAATAAGAGAAGAAAAAGAGAGAATGAAAAAAATACGGGAAAAACGTTACTTGTTAGTCGCGAATTACCTACAGTTGCAAGTGCATGCTATGGTGCACTGTAATCTTTAATTTGCAATTACATGGTATCTTTCTCATGGAATGTCTTGATTATTCTTGACACATTACTATAAACTCTTGTACTTCATTAACAATATTTTCATTCAGTAAATTGTAAATTAATTATCGCTTATGAGCTTTTCAGAAGAAGTTTTATGTCGCTTTCCTCTGCAATCTTCCAGCACAACCTTTCTTCTCGCAGGCAGAATGGGCGAGAATTTGTTTCTTCATCGTAATTAGTGAGAGAGTGTCGAAGAAATTTGTAATTGGTCGCTACATTGGAGCGAGCAATTTCTGAAGCGGCGATAATTATCTGCGCCTCTCGCATCTGTCAATACGAGAACTCTTTGTCATAGGTACAGCGCTCCACAGTGACAAGAAGTAAAGTTGCAAGTATTCTAGCTTATACACGCGAGAGAGCGGTTACAACAGAGTCGGTCCTTGGAATGCTTGGCGTGTCGCCCTCACAGAGATGTGCGCCATTCAGAGAGTTCTGTAACTCTTTTATAACTGTGAGAAGGCAAGCGGAATGGGTGGTGATAAAGAGAATATAAAATGAAAGCACGTGAACCGCAAAGGGATCGTGATGATGACTTTTCACAAAAATTACGTTTTCTTTCACTAGAATCGAATATTAATTTTTTCCTTAATCCTTTATAACATTTAATTTTAGAACCCAAAAACCACATTTTTAATAACGATAATACATGGAAAAATATCCATTTCAATGATAACAGGAAAATATTGTAATAGTGAGGGGGAATGTCGTGAGATTTATCTCCAAAGTATCCGAACCGGAGTTTGCTCTGGACGAGAGCTTCGCTTACCGGCCTCTTAGAACCATCGTTAGACATGGTACACCTCTTTCGCTGATAGCACAGGTTTCCGTGGCTGAAGTCAATATATACTTGGTTTTCCGAGAGCCTTAGTCACAGTTGCCAACGTTTTGGCCGTTATGCTGCAACTGTGTGAGTGTTAGGGGCTGCGATAGTACTAGAAATCTTTGGCAAGAGTTCCGCGAGCGAATACCGATAGAAACTATTTTTTTATTTTTAGCATGTGATTAATTTTTACGCTAATACAAGCATCACCACGCGATCTTATTTGATCTAATCTTCTTTGATCAAATGTTTGTATTTTGTATGTATTTGTAACGTGCTCTCACAGTGTAAATAGTTTTCATCCAATAACTTCGGGGGCATCGATATTGTAATCGAAACCTTATTTTATTTGTTTCCTTTCTTTTTAGTTTTACTTACAGTCACTTATGATCATCTCTGTAAAGAACCCTATTTCTTTTTGTTGAACATATTTTTGCTTCCACAAAGGAATAAGGGATTGCAAATAACTGTTTCTTTTTACCTAGTTTAACCTTTTTTGTTAACACATAATAAAACTAAAGGAAAAGCCTGGTCTTAGATAAATCACACGGCCTCTTTAATGTCATTTCTCTCAACTAGTAGAATAAATATTACGTGTACTCATTATCATTGTAAATACTGACGTGGATAATTCTGATTCCTTTAATTGACTTGGATAAGAAATCGAAGACATGTCTCACATGAGCGCTGGATTGACGCGCGTCACCAAACGCTGATGACGTCATCTGAGCTGAGCTGAGAATACAATTAATTATAGCAGTTAGTAGCAGCGATGTGTGGCTTAAATTACTTCATCGAATTCAACAATCTTCGTACCACGAAATTCCTTCAGAGAGCGCTGTGTGTCAGTGGTGAGAGATGAGACGTGAAGATAGTTCCTTGGCCTTCTGTTAGACACCGCGAGTGTGTGAGTGAGTCAGTGGCTTGAAGTGAAGTGTAATCAGTCGGTGGTGATCCCATGCAAACATCGCGGCGCTTCGTCGTAGCGAGTGACGATATTTTTTGTGCGCAATTTTTGTGATTATTACTAGGGGGCGGTTTTCATGAACTGTAATTACTTTTTATTTTCACTTTAGAACAATGCCTTTTGCTTTGTTGTGAGCTATTTGAGTACTGTTGTGATCTGGTGTCTGAACAATTACGATGCTTTCTAAGAAGCGGAAATATGAAGAAGTGCATCGAGCTTTTAATACAAACTGGGAGGAAGAATCTGTTTTTGTAGAAGGAAACGGTAAATCAATGTGACTTTTGTGTCATTTAACTTTATTACATTTCAAGGCCGGTAATCTAAAACGCCATCATGACACCCACTACAGTGCTTTCAATAAAGAATTTCCTGTTGTCTCTCAGTTAAGGAAAACCAAATTGAAATCACTAAAGGAAAAACTTCATAATTAGAGTAATGTCAACTTTTACCAAGGAAGCAAATTTGACAACTGAGCTGGTTTCATCTTGGCTTTTAATATTGCAAAAGCAAAAAGCCTTATACACAGGGGGAGATTATTAAGACAAACATGGTACAATTTATTTCTTTTTTAGAACCCGAAAATAAGACACTGCTGATACCAATCAACAAAATGCCTGCTACTAGACACCCAATAGAGAGACGAGTTTCTGTTTCTTATGGATATGTTTTAAATAATTTACAAAAAATCTGAGCGAGTGCTGAGTAGTAAGTTTGGCTCTGAACGAGTCTACTGATATCAAAGACATACCACACTTAGCCACATTTGTTAGGTACGTGTCAAAGGACTTAGAGGTGGGAGTTGGAAGAAGAAATCTTAATCCTGGTTACATTGAAGGATACTACTCGTGGTTGTGACATTAAAGAAGCCCTGGATGGTGTTTTACGGAAACCTCGGTGGCTATCGATAATATTGTCAGCACCGATGATGCACCATCTATGACTGACACGAAACAAGGGATTGTTGGGCTTTTAAATTCTGAAGCATCATTTCCTGAGTTCATATCTGTACATTATAGGATACCTGTACCTACCTGTACATTGTATTATTCACAGAGAACATTTAGCAGCAAAATATCTTCAAACCCGCATATTATGCAGATAGTTCTAAAAGTTGTGAACTGTATTTGCGCAAGTATCTAAAAACACCGACATTTCAAATCTTTTATAGATGTGAACAACGATGAGCCAGGGCGAGTTCAGCGCCTTCACATAACAGGTACCTGTTTCTGCTTCCGAGGTGCCGAGCCAAGAAGTTCAATTAGATTCAAGTTCATTCTAAGCTCTCAATCTTATTAATTGAATTCATCTGGTGTAATTATCTTTAGAAAATGAACTTTTGGTCATTTTGATTATGTTAAACAATTTTATAGACTTATTTGTAAATTAGTACTTAAGTTTTAGATTTAGGTTTCCTTTATTAATAATTCACCACTCGGACTCGGCATGTATTTTGTATATAGTATAGTAGTTTTATAACTGGTTTGTTTTTCATTTTCTTTCTTGGTCCGTAAGTTTTATTTTATTATTTACAAGACCCATTATCACTATTTTTATCTTCATTTAATAAAATAATACTTAAGCCGATTTCGATTCTTCATTTATCATTCGGCCGATCGTATAATTTCCTCTTACGAGGTAGTCCTCCAGCTCTTTATTTTAGTAGGAGCTACCAGCTACCGGAGGCCGATATGTGTGTGTGCTGTGAGCGCATATGGCCAACAGAAGAGTCCACGCTGTCGGCTCATCATTGTGCGTGCGTGGCGATGACAGGTGGGTACGAGGTGAGTACCGCATCTGCACACGCTCGTGCGACACGGACACGTGGTGCGCATACAGTGACGATAGGGGGTGAAAAGACAAACACGAATGCAACCATGCCGAGGCGTGACTCGAACCCGCAATCCTTCAGTTTGAGAGTGCTACGAAAGACACTTCTGACTTAACGATCTCAGCCATTCGGATGTACTCTTTTATCTGATAAAATAACGTCATTACTAGAATAAATTATTAAGTAACGTCGTTTAATAATGACGTTAGTTTTACATGATTTGTTCACATTGTAATGTCATAATTTATACACAAAATTCCGAAAGGCTGGGCTGAATGGAAAGAAAAGAATATGAATTTCATTTCTACATTAACTTTGCCCTTTCACATGTTTTACCTTCGTTTCCCTATTCTAATCTTAATCCATTAAGTCTTGTTAATCCTTACTTTAATCCTTCTGATATTAGAAGACATTAGATTCCATTTTATCAGTAGTTCCATTCTACCGACCCCTCATAAACCTGCAAGCACGAATTTTTTCACTACCCTTGCCTCTCTTAAGGCATGCGCTGCTCTCGTTTCGATTGTTTCAGAGACAACATCCATTTCCTTTACAACATCGTTGATGGAGAGGTTCTGGTGTTCGAGTCCGGACGGTGGCAAATTTTCGACTCTAGCTAGATAGTTAAGTTGAATTTAGATATTGACTGGAGGAAATTCTTGCGACCGGCTGATCTGATTTCCGATCAAAACCAGATGAATGACGGAGCCGTACCTTATCAACCGGGCCAAACACCCATCACCAAGCACCGCTCTCGCGCACAAGGCGGGAGGGCAGTCGGAGGCTGAGGGGGCGCCGCGGAGGTAAAGTCAGCGCTCGCCCCGCCGCACGTGCCGCTCGCGCAGCGCCCTTGCGGCAGTCGCCAGTCCCTCCCTCTCGCCCGCGCCGCGCCGTATCGCGGTGTCGCCTTCCACGAAGTCCCTAAATAGCCATCTGTGCTCTTCCCAGAAACCCGTGTTTGGCTTTCGTGATTCGTACCAGTTCTGTAAACGGCCACGGGGCCAACGTGCTAAACAACCCTCCGGTTTACATTTCACTTGGAAGTAGTCCATGCCGCGCTCCGCCACCCAATCTGTTGTTTCGTTATGATAACTGCAATATTATTCCGTGAAGAGCGACTTCTCGGAGCAAGTGCGAATAAAGGAACAGGGGTGAGAAAAGGCTGGGTGAGAGCGTGCGGTGAGTGTCTCTCGATGCAAAATAGTCCGGGGGTGGGCATGCGCTGGGCGTTAACTGATTGATTGATGATTCCGGGCGCATGTTGTGAATGATTTGTTCTCGGGAGGTGGCAGCAATATTCCCGCTGTGACATCAGGCAGCGACCTACCTGACAGCTAGCGGGAGTTTCTCTAATCTCGTATTAGCGTAGCACCGCCTCAGCCGGGACAAGCTCTAGCTCCCGTCTCCCGACGAATGTGGTAGTGCACTGCATGTTCGTATAAGGGTGTGTAAGTAAGCGGCAAATATAGGACAAATAAGGGGAAGGAAATATCGCGAGCGGTCCGTGTTCCATCTTAGGGTACTGCTCCGGCATTTGCGTGGTGTTGATTGCAGAAACCAAGGAAAAATTGCGATCAGATCAGGCAGCCGCTAGCATTTTTCTCCAGACTGCATCTAAATTCGAATTAACTATCTAGCAAGTGTCGAAAATCCTGCCAACGTGGGGACTCGAACCTAGAACCTCCCAATAAGACAAGACCCGGGGCGTGAAACGAAAGAAATGGGGTATGAGAAAGGGAACGTGGGGCGGGGAAAGTGGACGGGATCATAGGGCGAGGCGCCAACGAAGGGCATGGAACTGAGACGTGGTGTGGAGCCGCAGGAATGCCGCCGGGGCATTAGGCGAAGGGCGGAGCATGGGAGAGAGGAGAGAGCGAGGACTGCAGGTTGGGGTCGTGGGCCTAGAGGCAAGAGAAGGAGCAGAAGTGGTTGGGGGCGGGTCATGGTACCGAGCGTGAGAGATAGCTAAATTTGTCGTGGTAGAGGCCCAAGTAGAGATCTAGATGTTCCGAAATCAATCACATTATGTATGGATCTTAATCTCACGTACCTCAGATAATGTTGGGACCAGCAAGAATACCCACAGCCAAGCAGTAAACAGTTCCATAGCCCCATGGATGAGAAACATTATGAAATGGCCTGCCGTACCTCGGCAAGAAATATCGCTCTTAGCCGAGGTATCTTCTTATCTTCTAACGTCAACTAACAATACACCATGTCGGAAAAAAATATGAAATTAAATATGACACAAGAAAACTAATTGTGGAACGTTAATAAGGAACAAGAAGCATTCAGATTATCAACCGAATTTTAAAAGGGGTTTCGGCACACCCCTCGGGCGTTTGCATTGGTTTGAGAGATGTCGCACACTGACTTTGGTTACAAGCTCCATGGTGATGAAATTCATCTACCACATGTGTTTTACATGGATATTAAAATGTTTGCTAAGAATAAGGCGATTCTCTCCCAAATTCAGTCGCACGTCAATGGTTTCAACGACATATCCATGAAATTTGTTCTTGACATGTGCGTAAAAGTCGATTTAAAAAAGGGCAAAGTGATAACGTCAGAGAGCATTCGAGTTTACGCTCTGATTCCAGATTTCAAACCAGGTAAAACTTACAAATATCTGAGCATTGAAGAATGTGGGAACATCTCGAACACCAAAATGAAAGAGATGAAAAAGGGAATTTGCAACAAGTATTGAGATGGGTAAGATTTGTCCTGCAGTCCGCTCTGAACTCTAAGAATAAGATAACTGCAAACGGTATGTTGACCGTGCTAACCGAGTGCGGTTACGGAGTAGTAAACTAGTATGAGCAAGAAATTCGAATCATGGATCGAAAAGCCAGAAAACTGGTTACAAAGCATTATGTCGGCCACCCTTGAGCTTATGTACATAGCTTTTAGTGTCACGTACGGAAGGAGAAAGAGGCTTGAGAGAAATTAGTCTCCTGACACAATAAAGTAGGGATGGTGTCAGGAAACATCAATTTGGGACAATAGGGATGCAATAGGTATGTAGTCAGTCATTACAAAGGCCCACAAATGACGCTGGTAAATCTGGGAAACAGAGGCATTGCAAGTGTAGCAAGTGGCAATGCAAAAAAGCTGCCCAAGGTCAGTCGTTGAGAACACGCCATAATGATAAAGCGGTTCTCAAAATTGCCCAAGATGAGAAATGCCGTATCAGCCAGGATTAAATAGAAACCATCGATCATATTATCATCTCTTCTTTTCTAATTATAACAAAGAACGAATACTTGAAAAATACGATAGGGCTGCAAGTGGTAAGAACAACTCATCAAAACCGGTAACATTTGTTGGACTGTGTAATATATATTGTATGTCCAACAAATTCAAAATGACAGCACAATAGTGGCAAACAAACCTGATATTGGTAACCGGAATTTGTAGAAAAAACGTATCTACTTATTTCTATTGAAGTGCCATGCAAACAAAAGGTCGTAAACGAGGAGGAAGAGAGACGTCTTAAATACAAGAGTTTGGAAGTTGGGATCAGCCGAATGTGGGCCGTAAAAGCGCAGGTCGAACCGATAGTCACCGGAGCTCTGGTATTTATTCCGCAAAATTTGTGTAAAACGTGGCTAAATTGTCAGATAATTCAAAAGTCTGGGAAATACAAGACATTGCTATATTTGGAACAGCCCATATTTTGCGCAAAGCAATTTGCGCAAAGTATATACAACAGTTCCTGGAACTGCTCCTTAGGAAGTTCATTGCCACCCGGAATAGAGTTTATAACCAACTGACTCACATCTTTAGTCGTAAAGTACTGCCCTCGAAGTTAAAAATACAGGCCCCAAATGGTACGAACAATCACCAAAACAGTTGACATCTGTTGGACTCGACACAATATTGTACGTCAAAAAAAAATTCAAATGGATCGCAGGATAGCAGCAAAGAAACCGGCTATTGTTATCAGGGATTTGGAGAAAAAATCGTGAATTCTTGTAGATATTTTTCTGCCTTGCAATCAAAACGTCGAAAACAAAGAGGGATAGAAACGTCTTAAATACAAGTGTTTGGAAATGGAGATCACCCGAATGTGGGACGTAAAAGCACACTCGTACCGATAGTCATCAGAGCTCAGGGATTTGTTTCACAAAATTTATGTAAGAACTTGGCTAAACTCACAGATCATTCAAAAGACTGAGAAGTGCAAGAAATTGCTTTATTTGGAACAGCCCACATTTTGTGAGAAGTATTGTAGAGGCACCGACAGTCACTAGATCTGCTGGTTGCAACCTGGGGTGGATTTTATATTCATCCGACACGTAACATCTTAGTAGGGATGTGGAGGAATAATAATAATAATAGTAATAATAATAATAATAATAATAGCAATCATAGGTAGCATATAACCAAAAGAAAATTTAAAAACTTTCACGGAGAATGGTTTATTTGTAAAATTGAAATGTATCAAAATATGTAGGACAAATCCCAAAATCTCAGTCTTACTAAAAGCAATACTTAGATGACAAAACACGGCAAGTTCAATGCTGCTAATCGTCCACCAGCAGAAGAGTCCAGGAAGAGCATGAACGATGGACGAAAACACTGTTGGCGTAGCAGGTACTGACTCACGCGCGGCACTACAACTCGTCACCGTGCCCCAAACTAGCCTGACTGGTTCGTTATACAGTCGGCGCTGCTGTCTGCCCGGATTCGCTCCACAGGTCAGCGCTTGTTGGAGGGTGCACCGCCACTTCGACCTCTGTCACTGAAATATAGAGCGCGCACTGACCTGGGAACTCAAACGCGAACTCAAACGTTCGCCGAATATGTGCCAAAAATTCAACCACAAAATGCCTGACTTCATTATTGTGTAAAGTTTACTGCTACATGCATATGTTTTCAATTAATTAATACAGACGTTAATATTGAAATAATACATAAGAATCAATATACAAATGGTTCGTTACATGAGTAATTAATTGCGTATTTAATTTCATGCGTAACTGGCTACTAGTTTTAGATTGCTTGTCTATTTAGGGAAACCAATCAAATAAGCTTATTCCATTGTGATATGCTACATTATGCTTCACGAGAAAAAGAATGTCTTATTGATACGCACGTTGACAAATCCTCACGTTTGGGAATCTATGAATTATTGTCAGATATGTACGGGTATATATCGGCTTCTGCCGAAGCTCTTGCCTGTAGGGGCAGTGCCTTACAGAAAGAACGCATACAGCGGTGCTCTGCGGGAAGCATACCCTATTGAGTTGTATTCTGCGGGAAAACTTGCTTTAGTGATGTTCTTCAGTTTAAAAAAATGTTTTCCGAAAAAAACATGCATATAGGATGAAAGTCGTCTACAGAAATCAGTAGATACTTACCTGCGAATGGGGAGTTTGTGTGGAACAATGAATGTCTCTGTAAATTAAAAAATAAAATTATCCCTTCTGAAATTTCTATTCTCTTCACTTAGCTTCTTCGTGCTGAATACTGTACCGTCCAGAGCATAGTGTATACTTATTTGATTCAGCACAACTTTTGTTCTCTAAAGGAACATTCTTTCTTATGATTATATATCGCATTTATTTCTGAAGTAAGTAATGTTTGCATTATTTGTATTCTGCAGGTGGAATACAATGTGGAATAAAATGTGATACTTGTGTAGCTTGTGACGGATCGTGAAATGTGGAGAAAGGAAGTAGAACTCCATGAAGAATGTAAGGCTAACATTTTCACGAAAGGGGTAAGGTGTCTACGAGAAGAAAATATTTATGTGAGTCAGGGGGTGGATGAAGAGAGGATGAGAGAGAGAAGGGGAGAGAGAAGACAGAGGGAGAGAGAAGAGAGAGGGAGCGAGAGAAGAGAGAGGGAGAGATAGAAGAGAGGGAGAGAGAGAAGAGAGGGAGAGAAAAGAGAGAGGGAGAGAGAAGAGAGAGAGGGAGAGAGAGAAGAGAGAGGGAGAGAGAGAATCTTTAAGTATGTCAGGAAACTTAAGTTTTTCGTCAACTTTCTTATGGTCATCGGTTATGTACGTGTAGTGCAGCTATAAATAAGAAGTGGCGATATTCCACTGCATCTAGAGGTAGAAATCCTGCGCCGATCTTCATGTCAGCTTATCGACTATCCTCCTCTACGTATCTTGCTCACACTGGGCACCGCTAAAGGTGGGACTAGTTCTATACTGACTGGTCCTGAAAACGTGTGGTTGGGTTATCATTTAAGCATGTGTGTAGAAGGGGAGAAGTGCGCAAAAAGATGAAGGAAGAGAGTTATTCGTGGCTCATTTGTTAATCCATTGATCCACCATTCTCTTAGTAAAGACCATAGAAATCACGGAAAGATACCAATAAGGTCAGCCCGTCGCTAGTGTCCTCCAGAAAGTTGTGAACTTGCTCCATCTACGTAGCTAGTGTGACAAATCCTGCACCGCCTAGGCTCCACCCCAGAACCTCGAGGCCCAAGCACTGCAGAGGCAAGGGATGTTGTCGCTGGGTCATCGCAGCCTGTAGAGTGAGAGAGATCGGAGCGAAGCCAGCCCTCCGGCTTTGATAGCTCGATCCGTCGGAAACTCCGCTGTCGTCAAATGCGATTTTTATGAGGACGATGAATGGGCGGAGGGGCGTAAACGGACTGGGTTCACGCGCGGCGCGTCTTCCTCGCCATAAGCGCCCACGCCGCCCTGCTGACTCCGACGCCTACGACGGCCATCTATCGGCTCCCCATGTAAAGCAAATGGAAGGCGTCTTTAGGTTCTGTGGCCGAGTAATTCCAAGTAATTCCATTCGAGACGCTGCTGAGCTTTTATGGCAAGACTAGTCTTTATTTAACAATTTCGAAAATTTTGCGAGAAAATGTTTTTAAAGTAAATTTTCTATAGTTTTTTCTTTTGTATTGCTATTAATTTTGAAAATGAAATTTACTTTTACAAACTCCGTAAAACTATTCAACTTCCAATACATTCTACTGAATTCTAAAAACGATGCAAGTAATATGATTTAAGCTGATTAATAACAGGTATAGGTAATTGTTAAATATTAACTAAAAATATAGGCTTATAAGGGCCAAAGCAATGAACATTACAAAGCTTACATATTATGTTTATATTGTTGTCAACTCTTGTTCTTTTAATAACATCGTAATTTATTGTAATTATCTTTGGTGAAAAATAGTGTATATATATATACATACACTAGTTAATATATATATTATATATAATATAAATATATATATATATATATATATATATATATATATATATATATATTATATATTATAACATATACTATTTTACAAGGTAGGAATCAAAATACACATTATGGCCACAATCCATTGCTAAAGTCCTATGTCTTTAGAAAATGCGTTTAATATTTTGAATTGATGAATTCGAGATGAGCCTTTTGATTCCCTAATGTATCCCCTCCTCGAACAAAATAGATTACATCTTTCTCTTTACAAAAGCTAGTTTCAATTGCTCTTTTAAGGGTTCGATAGTAATTATGTATGTAATAACGTAGAAATCACTGCTCGCAATATACAAAGGAAAATGCACTAATAAAATTAGAATAAGGTTTCATATTTTCTGCTTCACAATCAGTCGGGAACTACATAGCAATCTCTTTAACAATCTTTAGCGATCTTGCAAATAAATTCCACTTTTGTGTTAAGTGCTGTGATAAAAATCTCCGTAGAAATGTTGGTTTAACTGAAGAAACTGACGACAATCATGTTTATCGGGTTCATTAATACACTTGTTTCTAAAAAGTGTCTTTTCTAAAATTAAGTAATGGTCGTAATAGTCTTGTTTGTAGTAAGAAAGGGCGTTACAATAAATAGTCTATTTCTTTGAAAAGAGGGCAAAGATCTGGTGCTTCCCTGGATCCATTCTACGTCATGTTTAGTTATTATTCAAGGCAAGCACTATCGATTTTCCAAGTCGATAACCTTGAAGGAAGTGAACCGGACGCAAAAGGGACGTATTTCCCACTTTAGAGTGCAATCGCTCGATTTGCTCCAGCTCACTGTTTCCGTTACCGGAATAGGAGTTCTCTCTATAAAAATACTGTGTAGCTCGTTCCCTTGAAAACAAACCAGCGTTGTTCGCTGACATATTTTATCAACGCTCTGGAATCAGTGTCGGTTTCGCCTCGCGTGTCTCGCTGAAATATTCATAGTTGGGTGAACCTGCGCAATGAATGTATAGCAATCAATACAAGAGCTGCAATCCACTTTTTCAGCCCACAAACGCTGTCACCCTGAATGTTTTATTACCGCCACTTCGAGCCGTGTAATCGTTTGATTATGTCTCATGCACTAGTTTGCCTTCTACACTATCATTGGGAAGGAAAGAATAAGTGCACCGGATAACAAGGACCAAATGATTAACTTAACTGAATTATTAATTTTTAACCCTTGTTTTCTAATGTTTTTATTTAATCTAAAGTAAATGTGCATCTCCACATTTAGAGCAATTTTCAACGAAATCATCAGTTACTGAGATTCAGTCAATGCAGTTTTAAGGTAATTAAAATCAAAATGGGTACATATTTAAAAACCGTACTAGTTAAAGCAATTTATAACAATAACAAATAAAATATGACAATTGTATCACAATTATAGTACGAGTAAAATGAAATTACTCATTTGACGTGCAAATTTCATAGAAAACATTGCTTGAGTTATTGCATATAGCAAACGTTTATTCTTTTAATTTTTACTTTCTCGAATACGTACTACATTCGGAGTAATACAGGGAAAGTTATATAATGCTGCGGAAAATTGATTTCGAGGTTTCAACGGAAATACCGTTTTGAGATCCTCAGATACGGGAAAAAAGATTTTGTTTTCAAAACGTCCGCCCGTCCGTCTGTTCGTTCGTCTGGTGTCTGTGAATACTAGTAGCGACTAATCCATGATTAGGATTTTTCTAAATTGAAAAAACCCCTGTCCACCTGGCTCAAGCCGAAACTTTGAGATTTTGCTAAACATTCTTCGAAATTTGAGGGCTCATAATATGAAGTCCTCCGTACATACTCAAAATTTTCTCAAAAACCGATCAAAATTTTGTCTTTAAATTTCTTGTAAGAACGGAGTAACTTAAACTTATAAACGTGACATAGGCCTCATTTTCACGTTTAACTATAAGGTTTCGAAAATTTCAAAAGTATTATTTTTTCCGCTGTCTTTCTACAACTACAAAATTAAAGATTTTTCCTTCAAATAAAATTTGTTCTCAATAATAAATTTTTTGATTATGGTGGTGCATATATTTTTTTCAAAAATAGTCTTCGGCCAATATTCCATGCAATATGTATAATTTTAAGAAAATTACAAGGACAAGATTTTCTCGCAATCAGCTCCAATTTTTTTCTTTATAATTTGATAGGGATAGTGCGAAATGTACTCTATAAGATGATATAAACGCCATATTGCTCTTTTTAAAACAATACAAAAATGCAATACTTATATTATTGATAATTTGTTCACACTCTTATCTATTTGTACATGTACTTTAAATAATGTCCTATAATGTTTCTCGATCACTATACCGATTTCTGTGAAAACTAGGTGAAAATGCCGCATTTTCAGACACGCTTAAACGTTTTTTTTCTCAAAAACAGTTCCAAATTTTTTCTTTAAATATTTGGAACAGATAGTTCTTAAAATAAATTCAAATTATGTTTTTCGAGAACTCAAAAATTTTCTGTGAAAAGGAGCTTCATATTTCGAATGTACAGTAACGCTTAAACGCCAGTATTTTAAAAATGTTTCCAAATTTTTCAAAGAAAATTGCAAGTTAGGACGAAGTATGACTGTTTTTTAAAAATATTTAAAGAATATTTTTGCTCTACAATTAGGAAACCAAACAACTAAGACAATTATAAAAAAATGTACTTTTGGTGACGATAATTGGCACCTGACGGAAATAGAAAACTAATACGGAAACGTCTGTACCATTCTGTAGCACCACTAGTTTCTTTAGCTAACAGAGAGGTCGCTATATTTCGATACTAATTTCTGAATAAAGAAATAAATACAATATACAATAAAAATAAGTTACATAAAATGAAATAAAAAGTGTCAGAAACGAAATAATAGTATAATAACTCTGCTGTGGCAATGGATTTGAAGTAGCTGAATAGCAGCTAATGCATTATCTTTCTTTTGCATTTCTTTGAAGGCATGCTACACGATATAGCGGCTATACAAGAAACATGCGTGATATTTTATTGATAGAGGTTAGATGCCGATAGTACACACGTTCAATGTGCAGACACTGAGTATATCTATTACGTCGTAATTTCAAAGACATCACATATCGTGCAATGTCAGATTAGGTTCGCGTTTTTATTAAGTTATACAGATTGTTTTATCACATTAAGAGAAAATATAGATACAAATATAAATAAAAGTATCTATTAGCGTTTTCAGGCATATAGATTGTTTTACATTCAAAGTATGATGAAAGGTTTGCTTCTTGTACACAGCTAATTTATTATTCTTTGCAAAAATGATTCATGAGACTGGAAGTTATGGACATTTGATTGACATTTGATGTACTAAACACCCACCAGGGGGCAGAAGACTTGGCAGATGGCACAGTTTACAGCTGTATCACAGCTAAATGGTCCGCTTCCGTTCAGGGGCTCTTCGCCGCCCTGCCCCGTCCGCGGAATGATTTAGCAGGGGAACCACCTTATTAACAAATAATTTTTATCCCTCCCGAACATAGGTTCAAAATGTTCAGAAATTACGACACTGACCGTCAATGAATGAAGTGCGCTCTTGTCACACGTAAGAAGCCTCTTTGTAGCATATTTGACTGAATATACGTATTTTGTGTATTTACGTAATTCCTTGGGGTATTGCTACTTAAACGCCAAGCGTTTCTGTAAATACATTAAAACGCGATACATTTTTGGTCAAATACATACATCTTGCTTAGCGTGGTTACGGCGGCGAGCAACGGACAACACAAGGTGCGAGAAGGTGGCGAGACCGACGGTTAGTGCGGAGAAGAGCTTGAAGGAGAGTGTGATAGTGGCCGGTAGGCAATAGTGTGAACTTGAAGTGGGATAAGAGCTGGAAACTGTGCTAATATAGTAAAACAAACAGACCGCGTGGCAGGTGATGGTAATAGTTAGTGGCCATGTGCATACGTGACTGTGTAATAGTGAATAAAGTTGAACTGAGAAGTTGTGAAGCCAGGGGGAGGCTGGATAAAAACAAAAGGCTGAGCGGACAAGTGATAAGTGGGTATCAACACACCGCGAATCTGAAACTACCCTCACCACGACGGGGGCTGGGAGCCAAGTGCCATGGTGGTAACCGGTTGCAAAGAAGCTGGGGGAGGCGCGGGCCTCCGAGCGAAGGTCGACTACCCGAACGGCTCTGAGGCGAGCCGAAGGCCGCAGATCCGCACCAACCCGGGAAAGCATCCAAGAAGGAACGACCGGATCGGTGGGACTTAAGGTATCGGCGTAAATTTGAGCTCACAGGTATGTTTTGGTACCAAATCGAGAAACCACTTGATTGCAAATGTTGAACTAATTTGTGTTCTCTTAGTAATAAATTGTTTGTTTGTTTGAAAACTGAGAGTTGAGTTTTTGTTCCAATGCTTTTGCCAAACCCTAGAGGTCCATTCACGAGCAAAGACAAAAGTCCCTTCAAAAGAAATGTAGTGA
Organism: Gryllus bimaculatus; assembly: GCA_017312745.1. Classification (NCBI taxonomy): domain Eukaryota; kingdom Metazoa; phylum Arthropoda; class Insecta; order Orthoptera; family Gryllidae; genus Gryllus; species Gryllus bimaculatus. The sequence goes on along the minus strand of BOPP01000019.1, from coordinate 1,904,696 downwards.
ACAGTACCGCATTGAAGGTACGTCACAGGACGCTATTCGCAACTAATCTAAACATTAAAATTCTGCCACTAGAATGTTCTAAGAGTTTTGCTGATGGATAGTGAAATTTTGAATGTTAGTTTCTTTAAGGAACTAAAATACATGGTCAATAATAACTTTCGCCTTCCTTTAAGTATTTTTCAAGCAGAATACATCAATGGGCCTTTTGCAATGCAACGAAAATTTTCATACGGGAAACGTGATATTCCCCGATCGATAAGACTTATGTCGAGGTCTTGAATTTCAAATTTATATGTTAATTTTGGGTGGGACTTTACATGAAGCGCTTGGGATTATTTCAAGATTTTCTAAGAAATTAGTCCATCGATTTTGATTACAATTGTTGCTGCATAATCAGAGAGTCGTTAAGGGAATAGTGGAGGTCTCATGTTAGTAAAAAGCACTGATTTTTCAAATATTTTAAAATGCTTTCGGCGTGTTCTTACAACTAAAGTATTAAAGATATAAATTATTATCTTCATAAAATCTGTTCTTTAATGATAAATTTTGAAATAAGCTCATGTACAATTTTTCGAAAATTTGAATCTTTTTCGCGTAAAGTTGAGTAAAATAAGGCAATTTTTAATTTTGCTGAAACACATTTTTCTCAAAAACGGCTCCATCGTTTTAGATGAAATTTTGTTGTCGGATAATCTGAAGGACGTTTAAGAAAATGGTGCAGGTCTCATGTTGGTTAACAACCCCGGATTTTTCGAAATTTTTCGGCGTCTTTCTACAACGTTAATTATAAAATACATTTTTTCTTAATTCTTCAATTTTTTATATGCATTGTTTTTGGCAAAGTTTTTCTCAAACATAGGTAATTTTAATGTTCTTTAAACCATTTTTTCTTAAATTTGCTCAACATTTTTTGATTGGATTGGAACCGTAGCATAAAGGACGCGTCTGTACCATTATGTAGCACCATTAATTTGTTTCTCGAATACGTACTTATATACGAAGAAATATATGTAAATATGGAAAATTATGTAATGCTGCTGAAAATTGATTTCGGTATTTCAACGAAAAAGCACGTTTTAGAGTCCCCTGTTCCTTGATATCGAAAAAGTGTTTTTTTTCAAAACGTCTGTCCGTCTGTCTCTCTCTCCATCTGAGAATACCACTAGCACCTAAACTACACAAAATTTTTTCGAAAACGGATAATGTTGAGTCGATCTTGCTCGACTCGAAGCTTTGTGTTGTTGAAAAATATTTCTTTAAATTTTAGTGTAGTTTACATGGTCCCTGCGACATTTCCAAAATTTTCAGAAAAATGTCGCAAAATAGAAAAATGATATTTCATACCGACTGCGCCCCCATGGAATTACAGTAGAAAAGTCTAAGTTTTTGAATGTGCTCCTTTTTGTAAAGTTTTTTTCGTTAGTAGAGGGCTTTTAGTATGTGCGAATCGCGAGCAATGTGTGCATTTTGGAGTTTGTATTTGGGAAGGGGAACGACGTGGTGATTTTTACTTTGAGCATGATAATAATAATAATAATAATAATAATAATAATAATAATAATAATAATAATGTCTTTATTAATGGCGAGGCTCAGGCCAATAGGGCCTGCTCTTCCGCCTAACCACTGAAATTTACATACATTTAGAATAGTAACATTTTAAGAGGGGATGACAAGCTGTACATTTACGTCTGGGAGAACAAACCTAGGGACCATCCCGGCATAACGCCCTTAAAACGCCAGAAAAACCTCAATCAGGATGGCGGCTTAGGGCCGACATTAATAGTACTGAGTAAGTTGTACATAGTAGTGAAAGGGAAGTTTCGTCAAAAGAGAAAAGAAAGAGCGTTCCAGGGGAAGGGGTCTAAAATTAAAAATGATAAAATTTGTGAGGAAGAGGGAAGAGAAAAGAAGCGAAGAAAAGGACGAAGAAGAAGTAGGCATGATGACGCACCGATAAGATTTTTCCGGAAAAATAGTCATTGTTTTGTTTTATGTTAAGTATTTATTGTTGAAAACGTTAATATAATAACAAACTCAAACTTTTATAATATTTTAAAACTCGTTATTAGCATCAGTGGCTTTGAACAAGTTTTATTTTTGAGGTATGAAATTAAGGAATCCGTTAAGAAGACGCTTTTGTGAGCGTTAACTACATCAGTTTGTGAACCACGCGGAACGCCCTTTTTAAGCAAAATATCTGTGATCGGTCTTTCCGAAAAGAAATATCAATGGAGAACTCTATCAGAATATTTATCGCAGATTTGTGCAATTGATATGTTCTGTGAGCCAATGTTCTGTGATCAGTGCATTTAGTATATAAATAGATAGTAGTTTGGTGAAGAGTTTAATTATGAATCGTCAACACTACTGTCACTAAAGGTAAACATAAAAACACAAAAGTGGGATTTTGAAACTGTTAAAGAAGGTGTTAAATGGGTAAGTTCGATATTAAGAATTGAAAGAAACTCAAAACAAGAAAGGATGTTTCGTTTTAAATATATTGGGAAGAATGGAATATCTAACTGGGTAACGTTCATCCGTCTAGAGGTTTTTCCTTTATTTATTTGTTGTTCGGTGAAAAGGCCTTTCAAGAACTTGAGTACATTTAATTAATAGTCACAATAGATTTTGGTACCATCGCTAATTGTAAACTCATTTAATCGTGACTAATTTTGGTAGTTTAAAAAATTGTTTAATTTGAAAGATTTCGATTTTAATTAAATTATTTTTTTGGGTATGAAAATTAATAATACTAATAACTACGGTGGACGCAATTTATCTTTTGGAAATTTGGTTTTTATTCTGCAAGGGATAACAACAATCTATAAATGGATGAAGGAAGATTAGAGAGGGAGTGAGTTAGAGGCAGGGGGAGAGAGAGAGAGAGAGAGAGAGAGATAAAAAGGGAAAGAGGATGAGGAAGAAAGAAAGATGGAGAGAGAAAGAGGGAAGAAAAGTGGGAGGGAAAGAGGAAGTGTAAGAGAAACGATCAAAAGAATTTTGATATCTTTGAAAAAAGAAGAGAAAGGGATAATAGAGATAAGAACGATACAGGAGAAACGGAAAGAGAAGAATCGAAGATTGGAAAGAAAGGAAAGATAATAGGAGTGGAAAGAGAAGATTGCTGTTCTAAAGCCAGCACATTATATTTCCGACGTTCTTGGCATTACATACATGAAGCAGAAAGCAATGTAAACACATTTTCAGAATCAGTCCACAACATTACCTGCATTTTTGTCCTGCACCAGGGCAAGAAAGGAAAAAAATGCATACCAAAGTGAGTTTAACAAGAGCATTGTTGCCATCTTTAAACAACTTCTTGTAAACTAAACAATAAAACAGAGTCCGCGGCGTCCTCATTTAACAATACGCTCCAACGCGCCAGAACCTACATCTGGAATATTCTGGCATCTTGCCCACGCGGAGGAGATTCCGCGAAAAAAGCCGTTTACACGTAAGTGTGAGTAGTTGGTCTTTCTGGACGCTTCAACCGCTCTGGCTTTTGTCCTGAGAGGGTATGTTATATTCTGCGAAGATGCGGTTTTATCCCTTCGCTGGAAAATTAGATCTGGCGCCGACCTACATGTCTGCTGTCGGGGTTTTCTCACTCTAGATATCTTCCTCAGCGTGACTTGGTGCAATAGGAACAAGTTCTATGCCTAGGTGTGTTTACAAACTATTCTCCAAAATAATCAGTAGAAGAATCAGCAACGTCATCAATGTACAACAACCTATGGAACAAGGAGGATTTTGACCACACTTTTCTACAACCGACCACCATCAAGATGTAAAACAACTACTGGAAAAAACTCAAGAATACAACCTCAAGGGATATTTGGCATTATGAATTTTAATAACGCTTTTGACAGAGTTGAACACCCGGAAGTTCTACAAGCGTTAATTACACAAGGTGTTAATATAAAGAGTGTTTGACTTTCAAATGAAATGGATATAAATAGCTGGTCAAAAATAAAGACTGAGACAGAAGGACCAATATTCAAACTACGTGGAATATTCGCTCAGGAGATCCATTATCACTAACTATTGTCATAAGTGTTCAAATGAGTCTTTAGAAATATACAGTACGAATACGGCCTAAACATAAACAGAAGAAAATTAAAGAATATAATATTTGCAGACGATGTAATAATCATCGCAAAATTCCCAAAATAACTGGATAATACTCTTATTGAGATATCCGGACTTAACGTCTATATGATTGAATTGTGAATATCAAATATGAAAATCTAATTTAACTTCACCCGATTTTAGCTCACCTGGAAAGTTCTTGTTTGAAAGCTACCCCACCAGAAAGTGGGAGGCTTTTGCCTTGTACACGGATGTAATATCTTTAATAATAATAATAACAGCAGTGGGTTGTTGTTTCTTTCTGCCGATCCTAGTTTAATGATGTAGATGTCTGGGAAATATGACGTAGCCTGGATCCAAACCAATCGGGATCAATCCTTAGGCAGAACATCAGGAAATTGTTGTTTATATATTTATTTATAGGTCGACGTAACGCATACTTAGCATGTGCCTTTTTTAGAGTACTTGTCTTAATTTGATGAAAAAAAAACCAATCTTGTAAGGTTCTTCGATGTTCAATGTCAGTAATGATGTTACCAGTTTGTTATTGTTTCTTCCTGCTGAACCTAGTTTAATGATGTAGATGGCTGAGAAGTTTGACGTAGGTCCGGACCGAACATCTCAACCTCTACTGATAAAAAAGTATTTTTTGTGCCTGTGGTTCTCTCTACTGATGTATGTAGGAATAGATAGTTTCCAATTGATTTCTTTCCAAGCTGGATGACCTGTATAGATTTTATACAAAATGTTGAGTCTTGCTACTAATCGCCTGTTTTCGAGTAAATCCCACCCTGCCATTTACTTGTCCCTGAAAGTTAATGTAGAAGACCGACGCTAAATCTTTTCTAAAATACAATATAACGGACAAAATTCGGTTAATCGAGAAATTTCAATATCAAGAATTTTGAACACAGATACTGTGAATTTCCTCTTGGGATTTCTTTCTTAAAGGGATTTCGTCGTTGACCAATTTTCGAATTTTTGCCTTTAACCAATAAAAAAATTAAGTCTATTGCTCTAATGTCATTATCGTTCTGTCTCCAATGTAGAAAAAACAAGACGTGCTCTCAAGCTAAGGACTATAGAATATGTTAATAATTTAGTGAAGACAGAAAATTAAACCAATTTTCTCGACATTTTTGCCAGCCCTTCCATTTTGGTCTATGAACCTAGAACATATTCAAAGTTCATCTTTAAAACACATGTAAAAACTCACGAGACCATTAATTCCATGTTAGGATAAAATCTTATTACTAATGTATATAACGAAATTCTCTCTCTCTCTCTCTATATATATATATATATATATATATATATATATATATATATATATATATAATCTGTATTTGCTCTTACAATTTTATTGGTTTAGATCTGTTCTTTCCCTCTTTCACCTGTGATTTTTTACTGGCTTTTTTGATTTATATTCAATATAATAATATATATTTTTTATGTTAGCTCCTTTTCTCCTCATACTTGCCTCTCTCTCCACACTGTGACGATGTATGTTCTAATGGAAAATTTTCTCTTTAGAAATTATGAAATTATCATTTCTTTAAAGACACTAAAAACATGTTCACAAACATCTTTATTCAAAAAAGGTACGTGCTTATTTAAACATATTTTGGTACTTCCTTCCCATCAAACTTACTTCTATTGCCTCTGACATATATTTTTCACTTAAACTCGAATTCTAATATTTTTAAATCATTGTGTATTTGTTACTTATTTAACTATTTTAAATTCAATATCATCAACAACGTTTGTTTGTCATTCTGACTTTCAGATAAAAACATGTCCTATATTTTATTTTATGTGCACACCGAGAGTCCGTGAAACCTACACGCAAAACATCATTAAGGTAAAATACTTTCTGCCGTGTTTTGTGTTAATTTAATGAGACAATCACATCAACTCAAGATTTGTACGTCCTTAGTAATAATTTATTGCAAAAAATCTTTATAATGATTGAATTTATCGTAATTGTTACAATTCGAATATATCTGATCACTGACGATGTCTGAAAGTCACAATTCACAAGTAATTAAGGCCGGACTTCTGGGAAATAAGCAATGTTCAAAAAGTGTACTTGATTTATGGACAGATGTGCTTCTCGTCACAAGTGTCTTTTGACAAACAGCTAATAGTAAGCAAATGTATAAGTGGAACCGTGTAAAATGGGTGGTGTAATGGATGGTGATTGAATCGTATGTGTTACGTGGTGGGGGAAGAATCGGCCTCCACGCGCGGAAGGAGCAAAAGAGGGGCAGAAAAGGTCCTACGAACCGTTCCCTACTCACCTACAGTCCTAGGAGCGGATGAAAGAGAGCAATGAGAAGACGGATGGCCTAAGCCATGGTAAACAGCAGTTTGGCAGTGAAACTTATTCGGGCATCGGTACCTGGCGTAGCCCAGCATCGGTGAAGACTGCCTTCCGGAAGAGTGACTTTCAATGACCATCCGCCAGGTCGGCGACACTCGGCGTTTGCAGTTGTCCGGAGAGAGGGCGGGGAGCTGTTAGTGATACCTAGGAGGATCGGTCTGGACTAGCGTAGTGGGGGAGAGTCGACAGGGCAAGTTAGGACTAATCTGAAAAGACAGAGGGGTGAAAGGATATTGGCAGGGCCAGATTGGGAAACACTGAACCGACTAGGGGTGAAAGGAGGTAGGCAGGGTCAGTTTGGGACGATCTGAACTTACGCAGGAGCGGTATGTGCGCACGCTCGGGCAACGAGCATACAAGTAGCATTCGTTCGCCCGCTAGTGGAGGTTAACCTGTTATATAAGCCTTTATTGCCGAGACTCGATTTTCGAGGCGGTGCTTTGTCATTGTACTAACGCGAGCCAGCTGTCTTTGGCCACGCGACAGCTTAAGTAGTTGGGTTATGTTAGCTTAGCAAAACAAACACCAACTTGGTAGAGACGATTTGACTCACTTCTTTCGTGCATTCGTACAAATCGACGATGATTCAACATTCGACTTCCCTAATTAACAAAAAAAGCAGCCTTTGAATCATGTAAGTTTTCATATTAATTTACGTCAAAATACAAGCACAGCTTGACTCACTTGCCTTGGGAAACGACAAGTAAATATTTATAATTAATTTATTACTTCCAATGATTTTCCCCCAATCTTTTTCATTTTCCATTTATACATAAATGCTATTAGCTGTTTATCGAAAAAGTATTCGTAACCTGGCCAGTGAGGCCGCCAGTTCTAAGCTCCTGACATGTATGGTAGAGTGGTGCATGTAAGTATAAGTGTGTGTAAGGGTGAAGATAAGAAAAGGAAGAGGTAGTAAAGATCGCGTGCTGTCCGTAGCCTGTTTGTTAGGGTACCGCTCCGGATTTCGCATATTGATCGGAGAAACCATGGACAATTACTGACCAGAGCGTCCAGCCGCTAGAATTCTTCTCTAGACAGCGGCTAAATGTTATCCAGCTATAGAGCTGGTGATGAAAACGTAGCCACGCGGGACTCGAATCTTAGGACGTCGCGGTCAGAGGCACTGCAGTGACTTCAATTGTTAACCTGAGCCACCTAAGCCGCCCCGTATTTTAGAATAACCACTCTTTAGGTACGAATAGTTGTATCGAACTTTCCGCTTGCTGAGCCCGGGTCGACCTCCAGATGAGGTCACAATGGCAATTACCAGATCCTTATTTTCCGTCATCTGGTGCGTCGCGCGGACCTTCATATTCAGTGTGTGTTTTTCCCATTCCGTAACGCAGCGGTCGGCGTGTCTCGTCAGTTCGGTTTGATGTTAGAGGTATAGAGGGGCACTAGAATACGGTTTAGCAGTTTGTAGGTGGCTAATGTTATCAACTGATGTCTCTGCACGACCTCTAATCCTAGTGTTTGAGACCCGACAATGGCAGGATTTTTTGACGTCAGCTAGACCGAATTTAGCCGTTGACTGGAGGAGGATAATGGTAGTGTGATCGGTAAAATTCCGTGACTTTTATTATCAATACCAATGAAATGAGACCCTGTCAAAGGGGGAATGGACCGTGCAAGATCTTTCCTTTTAATTCTTTTTTATTTCTTCATCACTTACACAGATATGCACTGCATTACTGCACATGTCGGGAGACCATTCGCGAGCTTCAAGCTTGTCCCTTCTGTGCCTCCTGGGGAAAGAAAACTGAACGGAGAAAACCCAGGAAGATGATATGTACGTTGGCTTTGGATTTTACCATCGGCCGGGGAGGAACACCGCAACATTCACTGATAAAATATAGACTACAAGTCGCACCCGGAAACACGAAATATTCGATGTTTAGCTGTTTCCCGAAAAAGGAAATCCTGGCGACCCGGCGCGCGAGGCCGCCGGCCTCTCTAAGTCGCCCCCACGGAGGCCGGCCGGCAGGGCTGCACGATATTTATGCCGCGGATGCACGGCACCGTCTTGCGCGGGCCGAGACCTGGCGCCACGGCATGCAAACCCTCCCTGCGTGCCCGCGGGCGGCGCCGCGCCGCGCCGGGGGCGGCGCTGCTGGCTGCTGTATACAATTACATTGCGCGCACACTTTATTAGTGCTCCACTGTTCTGCCCACGTGTATTTCGGTCCACATTGTTTCCCTCACGTGACCATACTCTGGTTATAAATACAATCCGTCTATCAGTTAAGCTAGCTGACTACCGGGAAAATAAGCAAAGGAAGGGGAGTGACATAATAAACGTTGAATCAGGCCAATGTTAGTGAAATTGCATGGAGTTAACAGCAATGAAAGACTTTTGCAATTGGCATGTAACTAGTTTCCGAAGTTTACTGTGGATTCCAACGGAAAAAAGAAAAACATACACGTTACGAAGCTCCTGTTCCCACAGCATTGATATTGCTGTTAAAGAGTGTTTCTGGAACCCGAGGTTTTGCTCACGAAGGGATTGTGATTGTTGGAAGGAGTACATGACTTCTTAATGTTATGGATAGATAAATAGTTTTTTATTCACAACACCGAGCATTCAGAAAAAACTATTAACATGCACAGTCGCAAAATAGCCAAGATATTTACCGGCGACTTGCCAAATGTACCAAAAGCCGAAGAGATGTCCAAACACGATGCCGTGGTCACGATCCAAATACCCAAAAGAGAAGTCTATAATACTTGCCGGCAGCGTAGTAACTCAATACTTGCACTCTCGTAGCGCGCACTATGATGGGATAGCTGGAACTGGCTTCACTTCTTTTTTTTGGCATAGACGAAGGTCAGTGTGGTGTTCGATCGCATCGTGATCGTATTGATCAGAGGATACTTGCAGTGCACACGCCTTTTGCGTTTTACTGACAGGTGTAAATAGTTTGTGTAGGTTCGCGACGAATCTTAGTCGTTTGACAGTTTGGCGATTTGTTTAGTCACGTTTGTGACTATGTCATTTTAGAGTGTGTTTCGCTGTATGCCCTTAAAATGTCTGAAGGGAGCTCTTAACCACTATTTTAAAAAAAATCCGAATATCTTTCTGAATTCTCTATTGACTTCCCATTACGTTATTAGAAAAGGTTAAATCCCATTTATTCATGGTTTTCGTTTTCTCCTTTAATTAATCTAGATTTTACAAATATTCCCCATTCAGATTTACCCTCATCTGCTATTTTCTCGTACTTTTCTTTATTTCAAGACAAATTCATTGATATTCATTTTTATCACAGATGGTTTTAAACAAAAAGATGATAGTGGGAGTTTTATAATTTTATATAACCGACAACTAACTTATTTTACTCGTTTACCAGACTTCTTTTCAATTTTCTCCTGTGAAGCCTGGGCAATTATTAAAGCATTATATCTATTTTTTACAATGCAAAATTTCCTCAGATTAAGTTACATTCACAGATTCATTATCAGTAATATCAGCTATTCAAAATAAACTATCAACAAATTATCATATTCAAGTAATTTAAGAACATCTTCTAAACTTGCACCAAAAAAATTGTAATGTCACTCTTACATGGATCCCTGTCTACTCAACAAAAAAAGGCATCTAGAATTTATTTACTCAAGAATTCCATCTCTGGTACCGTTGACGACATCAAAAAACTTTATATTATCAGCTTTGCGACTGTGGAATTGGAAATGGAAATAAAAATACTAAAAATTACGTCAAGTTAGAAATTAAATAGTGGATCTTCTTCTTCTCCTCTCCAAGATCACAAGAAAACATCAAGTAATTTTATCGTCTCCGAATAGCCATTTTAATTTGTATTGTATTAATGGTTGAATGTTTTCAATATGTTAAAAGACAATGTTACGAGACATTATGTAATCAAAAATGTAAATTTTTATTATAAATTAATGTAATAGAATTTTGGATCCCTTATGACCATGCAGTTTTACAGTGATCTAGAATAAATTAAATTTAAAAAAATAGTCGTCTTTTGTCTAAAATAAGCATGCAAATTCTGACAAAAAATGGTATACATGGTCTATTTCTTCGATCGAAAATAAACCGTATACACGCATTTTGAGCTACGTGAAGTTTACGTTATAATTAAGATGTCATGTTGGTCACAAGGGCAAGTCGAATGTAGTATGGCAAGTGATTTAATGAGATTCTCACGTGTACTATTGCGACAAAACTTTGCGGCAGGTTGAATCTACTTGTGAGTTCCAGAAGAGGGTGTTTTCGATAAACAGACATATGTTCTTGAGTTCGGAACACTGAACGGTGTCATTTATATAAATTTGAGGCAGAGCAGGCGATGATATTTTATTCAAAATGCTTTTTGGATTGATAATTGCTGTTATTTATTTGTGTTTAATAGTAAGCCTAAGAATGCTGCCCATTTGTTTAGGGTTATCAAATCTTCGTTTGTTTTGTGTGGTAAATACGGCAATACTTCAAAACATTATCGCTAATATTGATAGTTCTACCCAGGGCCCCACCACTCCGTAGCGGCCGGCTGCGAAACGTATTCCCAAATAAACCCCGAGAAATCCGCCATTAGGATGGCAAGAACGCGCGGGAAGTCAAATATTGTCCTTCAGCTATGCAGAAAATTTGAGATACATACTTAGAATTTGCGCTTCTAATTTCTTTACTCTACAAGAAGCATTTTTTCGAAAAAAAATTCGGAAAAGAAGTTTTAAAGAATACTATATTAATGTAATAAAATATATTACGGGGCTAAATTTCAAGAACTCCAAAAATTCCGTTTCTGTGTCCTGTTCTGACACAACCTGTCAGTTTCGAGTTTTATTTTGCTTTGGTTTGTCCTATTGACTTCTTAATATAATATTTTTATTTTCTCTCACTTGCACCACTTCTATAGGTTTATTTAAAAGCGTATTTTGCAAAAAAACATGTTCATTACAGTTTGCACTTCTCCAACTATCAATTTATGTTAAAAACTTTGAATGTTTATATATATATATATATATATATATATATATATATATAGTATATATATATGTGACGTAACCTGGGAACGGTACTTTCACGACAAATAAATTATGCAAGGGACAGGTACATTTTCGTGAATGGGTCTCCAGGAATTTGGCGCAGCATGGGAAGATAATCGTTATAGATTCTTTTGCACATCTAAATATTTTAATGCATAGATAACACACTTTACAAGTAGTATTTACAAATTGCAATGCGCAGGCCTTGGAAACAAACGCACGGTCAACGCTACCTTGATGTTTTAAAAACCACTTGCTTCCTCTGGAGGCGACCGGGGCCGTCTTGCAACGGCGGTGGTGTCTTCGGCAATCTTCGGTTCGCCCAGAAGTCCGCCGGAAATTCGCCCTCTCTCAGCGATCAACTTCTCTGGCCCAGCGTAACGGCCGATGAATTCGCCGGGGTCCTCCCCAGCCGGTGGGAACAATGTCTCACGGGTACTGGAACGCACGACGCGTGATTGATGTTCGTCGGCTGTTCTAGCTCTTTCAGCGACTTTTCTCAACTTTGCGCGGATTCCGTACAGTACTGCCACTGTTATATTATACCAGGGCGGATTATGACACGAGCCCACCGGCCACACGATTTCCTATACTTATTGTTTTTATCAGTTCTGGTGGCGCAATTCTACTTCAACTAATCATCTGATTGTTAATCCTTATCAAATTGGTTCCACACTGACGGCCACACTCAGTCCGAACGTGCACTTAACAACGACAATAAATATTCTTAGACGCAGGCACTGCCCGTCCGTGCTTCACTCGAGGCCTCTCCGCGCACCACTAACTGTCGCTCGCCTCGCCGTTTCCCCCCCCCCCCCGATTTGACCCCGACCGTTGGTGGCGCGGGGCGTTACTGCGCTGATCAACTCAGTACTTTATTTTAATTTATAATTGGTGATCAATTTAATTGTTTCTAGTTACAGAAAACGTTCTTCGTTTCAATATATATATATATATATATATACATATATATATACATATATATATATATATATATATATATAATACATATATATATGTATTATATATGCTATATATATATATATATATATATATTATATATATATATATATATATATATATATATACATATATAATATTTCAAAATCATTCCTGCTGTGTCATCACAATTACTAGTTCTACCATCTACTCTATTAGAAACACTTTCTGTATTGCATTTAAGTTCCATTCTCTCTACAAGCGAGAGAAAAAGAGGAATGAGGGCTTGCGATCCAGATAATGCAGAAGTTTGCGCTGGCGCAATAGCGAAACGAATAATTTTGGATTTCCATTTGCATCATGAGTATTTCCATCTTGTGATCGTGGCGTAAAACCTCGCACGATGAATAATGTGGCCCATTCATTCTTCGCTCATTCCGGGCAATAAAGTGGAAGAGCTGCTTAGTTCATTCACCTCATTACGCATTTGTGGAGCGTCTCTGAAAAGCAGTGTGAAACACGTAGCAACGAATGGGGACCGATAATGTTTACGATGATGGAGAATGGCAGTGAAAGAATGTCATAAATATGATATGTCATAAATGAATGATAAAAATGACGACGAATGAGAACGAATTATTATTGAATACTACAAAAATATGGGCAGGGAAAACGAAAGAACATTGAGAAAACATATTTTATTCACTATAAACAATGTGTTAATTGGAATTACTACGAATTGTATTCATTCGAAAGAAGAATAGAAGTTTGATGCATTAACAATGGCCTTCAAGGGTGTACTAATTGCGGGCCACGTCAAATTTATTTCGGCTCTGAGCCGCATTTATAAAGTTCATCTCTCATCGCATAGTACTTTAAAACATTACTCATTCTAATTTTTAAATTTTTTAGAACTACCGGACTAATAAAAACAACAAAAATGTTTCTTCCATACTAGGGAGCTAGAACTCTTCAAAGTTTTGTAGCAAATAAATATAATAATAAAAACGTCAATTAATTGGTTCGTTAATGATCTGTTGCGTGAAGGCAATTGTTGGGCACATACGTACATTTTCAAGAGACGCCATCTCTGATTCATTGCCGTTGACTAGGGAATTCTAATATCGCTTCACTGATATGTGAAGGAGGAGAATTGAAAAGTAGGGTGAGAAAAAGGAAGGAGAAGAAAGAGAGGAAAAAAGGAGCAGGAGATGAGAAAGGAAAGGAGGAAAGAAGAGTGAAGAGAAGAAAGATGAGAGAGCGTAGGAAGTGTAGTATGAGGAAATCGATGACAAAGAGAAGACAAAAGTTAAATACGAAAAAGGAGTGGTAAACTTCCAGCAACGGGGCACCGCTCCAGCCAGAACTAGCTTTGAGCTCCCGGCTCACCTCCCGACAAGTGTGGTAGTGTAGTGCACATAAGTGTGTGTGTGTGTAAGGGGTGAAAATAGGACAAGGGAGAGGAAAGAAAAAGATCGCGCGCGATAGGTGATCCGTTTATTAGGCGCCTGCCCCGGCATTCGCCTGGTGTTGATCGGAGAAACCATAGAAAATCCCCGATGAGAGCAGCCGATCGCTAGAACTCTCCTCCAGACAGCGGCGGAACTCGACCTAGCTATCTAGCAAATGTCAAAAATCCTGCCACCGTCGGAACTCTATCCCTAAGACATCCCGGTCACAGCCTGTAATAATACGGACTGTGAAGTGCAGGGCATCTAGCGACACCAAGAAATATTCTATTAGATCATCCTCTTCTGCGTACAATGGCAAATGGTTTATTGCAGTGATTTAAAGAGCATCTTAAGTCTAGGACTTGAAAGGTTCTTGAAATAACCACCAAGGATCTTGAAATTTGGAATGGTTACTCATATTTTCTAAGTAAGAGGAAAGTACTTGGTTTAACAACCATTACTTCGTCGCGATTGAAAACAAAAAGAAGTGTGGAAACAAAATAAAACGTTTGATGATTGGGTAGAACTGATAAAAAACAAAAGTTCTTGAAAACCAATTAGAAAACAATGATTTTATTCTAGTGCAATGGGGATTTAAGAAGTACTTAAAATCTCAAAAGAAAAAGAAAAAGAAAAAAGTAGAGGTTCTGGTTACAAGGTATAAACTATTCAAATTTAATTAGTTTTGTTAATGACGTAAGTGTAGATGCAAAGGTAAGTGAGATGGTGTCGCTGTACTTCCACATTTTTAAGTCCAATATAAAGCCCTTAATTCCTGATAATATTGCTTACAAGTCCGCAATCAACTAAGCGTTTTTTGCAATTAAATGGTGGGAAAACGTAGAAAAGGAAAACTTGTATTAAATGCTTTCTCTGTGCAACTTAAATAACTTGTTACTGCTCTGACAGTGTTAAATGTCTATGGTCTAAAACATTCAAAATGATCCATCTTCAATAACACTATAATTTTGCATTACAAATCATGAACTATATCTATTGGGTTTTTCCATTGAGATAATCAGCGATTTTTAGTAGCAATTCAGAGTTATAAAAAAATGTAATCGTATGTAATAAAAACATTCAGATAATGAATATATTATTCATTGTGAAATCAGGAAAGCAGATTTATTTAAAGAGAGCAATTAATTAAGAAATTAGCTCCCGGAAGCCGAGCAGGTCCCTTGTATGTATCTTTCATCTTTTTATAAAATTATGATGGAGGGGAAGAAAAGATGATTAGTAAATAAGGAAAGAAAAAAAATCGAACTATTTGCACCGTTCTGAGTTCCACATCCATCGTGAAAGCTTGTCTTGCATAAATTCTCTCTATGGACTGCTTCTGAGCATTATCTACTTGAACAACGTTATTCTGGCGTGAAATCAACAACGTTAAAAGAGGCTTTGTGCCTCTTTGGGAAGATTCTAGTAAATAACTAAGCACAAAGACACACCTTTATTTTCCATCATTTTTATTCTCTCTCAAATACAAAAAATATAAGAAAGAGTAGATACTGCAGCACTAGATTAATGAATAATGCGTAAAACATGTGTGCTTACTTTATTCTACTTAAAGTTACTGTACTCTGAGTTGCAACATAAATTTTCTGAACGTCAATTGACGCAATATTAAGAACTAAAAATGCGAAACACAGAAATGAAAATGCAATTTCTAAAAGGTGTAGTCCATTGTAGCACTCATCAGGAACAATGTGAATCCACCAACGCCAAACCATACAGCATAGTTTAAAGCAATAGTTTTCTAAAAGGCGACACAAAGACACCTGCGTGGCACAAAGTGACCGTATCTGTCTATCCATTTCTTTTTTAAAGAAAGAGTACATAATTTGACCATGATTTACTTTTTCAGACAATGAGTTCATGATAATGATTTAAAATTTACGAACCTTTTACAACAGAGAGTAAAAGGAAAGTTTCAGTTACACATTCTTTATTTTCTAGCCAAAGCACAGTTGGATCGTTACACGAGCGCATGCTGTCTCTGCGTTCATAAAAGCCTTCGCACTATATTTTTTAATACCCAGTCAGTGTGTCAAGAGCACTAGGTCTTCGTCGAGTGAGCACACATAGGATAAAGGGAGGTCAGATAATAAAGGGAGAGAGACTGCCATATAAACGATCATGAAAGTCTTCTATGCTGTATATCTTGCAATAATTTTAGCCAAGTGTAAAATAAAACCAATAATATGAAAAAAACAACTAAAAATCATTGTGTTGCATATATGGAATGGAAAAAGTTATCTCATGTATACCGATATAATTCTAGTGCAAACATTTTTAAGACAACTGGAGGGAATAAACTGTGAAAAGGAGATTCTAATAAAAAATGGAAGAATGGAGAGAAGAGTGAGAAATAAAGATACTTGATATAAGGAGCTTAAAAGAAGAGCTTGAAAAAGCAAAAGAAGGAAAAGAAGAAGAAAGAGAAGATTAATTAGATACATAAAAAGAAGGTAAAACACGAGGAAGAAGAAAAAGTAGGAGGAGAAAAATAAGAATCAGAAAGTAAAGAAGAAAATTGAAAAGATGGAAAAGAAAAAGAAGGAGGAGTAGGAGAAGAAGAAATGAATAGATGGAAGATGTAGTAGAAAAATTAGGAGACGAATAAGACGAAAAATGAGAAGAAGAAAACAATAGCAAAGCGAGTGGGGCCCAGTGGAGGTCTTCGGAGTTCGCCCTTCACTCTGGCGAAATTCGGAGGCGCGTGTTGGCGCAAGCGTCGCGCAATCCCTTCCTGTAAGGGTCACCCACGCCGCCTCCCCTCGCCCCCCGAAGCGCGCCCTCGACGCCCCCTCAGCCCTCCGCTCATCTCCGCCGCCGCCGCCTCGGCGCTCCGTGCTAAAATCACCGATATTGAACCTGCGCGCGCCGTCCTCGCTGCCGCCACCGCACTTTTTATTCCCTTTAATCATGTCTGCGCCCCGGGCGTGATCTGCGCGTGACATTTGGCAGGGGCGCCCCCGCAGAGGTCTCTCTCTGAGCGCGCGCTCTCCTTCCAGCCCTCGCGACGCCACGTCGCGCCTCGTCGGCGTCCGCGCGCTCCCGGCTGTCGGCGGCGCTCTCCTCAGCGGCTATTCCTAGCGCTCCTTTTTCTTATTGCGTTCCCCTTCCGGAGCAGGGCCTCATTTCGTCTACAGCTATGATGGAAGTGGGCTTACTTGAAATAGAATGATGTTGCTACACAAACTAATATACCCTAACGTACTGGGAAGTGGGGCAGGATATCGAAAACTTCTTTTCCTCTATTCCTCTGTTGCTCGATTTTGGGAATAATAATACACTCATTATTTAAAATGTACCTTAAAAGTGTCAACAATTAATGTACCTAGCTTAATGATAATATCAACCAATATTTGTCACCAAGATAGTTGTTTTTCACTCAAATGTATTTATGAACTCCATTAAGTAGTAATATCTAAGTAACTTGACGTTGCTTCTGATCCTTGAAAATTATTATACAGAAGAAGGAATGAAAACTCCTAAGTTGATTGAGTACACAAAATCTGTTGTCAAAAATTGCTTCTTTAATGTCATGTAGTACAATTTTCTTCAAAATGGCTTCATGTATTTTAAAGTTACAATATTTGGAAGTATTATTTTTATTTACCAAACAATATTGAAAAGTATTTTTCAAACTTTTACTCTCTTCATTAATATCTACAATTTTTTGGACAATAAGAAAACGTAGTTTCTCGCACGTAATATTTTAACATTACAATTTCTGTCCACATTTCAGCTATCATTTGTAAAAATCATTATCAACTTTAGAGTATGAGTTACGGAAAGTATAATTTTTGAAATGGGTAATACATCAATACAACGTTGATAATCCAAAACTAACATTCAGTCAGAAACAAGATCGATTAGCAATGAGAAATACATCAAAGAATTTCAAACTACCGTGTTCGCGGCGTTTGCCTAACTACTACCTGATACCTCGTGAAATCCTTTTTTTAGCAAAATAATGGCCGATAAATAGAATTGACAATTTCGACGATACAATTTGTATCTTAAAAATATTGTAAATGACGTAATTGTTAGTGTATAATTTTTTTAGAACCCATTGTATTAAGAAAAAAATCTCTTCCTTCAATATGTCAGTTTAGCAATGCCAATTTTTTTGTAATTTTCAAAAATAAAAATAGTTTTCCTAAATATAACAAGCGTCTTTTTTTAAAAACGTTCTTTATTCTGAGAAGAAAATGAGCCTTTTTAAGAATATATTATTTTTTTCAAATTGGCTGCATTTTTTTTTTTGAAATTGCATGATCAACACTCATACTTTTGAAACATTGGCAATGATCATATTTAAGAAGCTATTTTTTAAGAATATATTTTATTTTTTAATAAACGTATATTTTCAATAATATAGTTGTAGTAAGAAATTTTGAACGTTTGCAATTTTCAAACATTGAGAGAGTACAACAAAAATGCAAGTTGTGCATTTTAGCGTCGTTTGTCCTAGCAGAAGAAATAATAACAAAAAATAGTGCTATTTTTGAGAAACTGTTTTAAATGTTTTAAGACTTCATGTAAAGTAGCCGTGAAAATCATAATATTCGTTTCAACTTCACACGGCCTCGATGGGAGACCATCGATTTTGGAGAAAATCATCTGAACAGTTTACGGTGTAGCGTTGCACACGCGGCTGATAGGTAGACTAACCGACAGGCAGAAATATGCTTTACTCTCAGTCCATTTTTTGGTATCAAGAAATGACAAAACGTGGATTCTGCGAACTCAACATGTTAGAAGTAATTTACTAAATATAATGGAAAAAGATGTTTGCACTTTTTCGGTGTCAGGTCCCCACAATCGAGTTCTTCCATAAAATCGCCGTTTTGCCACAGCATTACAAAACTTTCCGTAAGCATTATGCGACGGAATATTTATTTTTGCGACTACTACACCGAATATTTATTTTCACAAAAATCTGTTAGGAGGAAATGAAAATACTTAAAATAGAAGTACATTATAGTATTAAATGGGCTAGGTATAAACATTCTCAAGTTGTCAAACACACAAAGTCACCGATGGCTGTTGTAACAACATTTTTTTGCACATACCTAAAGTTCTGATCACATTAAAATAGGGTCTAAAATAAAACTTATGATAAATTTCACTTTTGCGTAGCCATATGTACTTATAAGAGAAATAAGGTATTTTCATTTCGTTGTGTGTGGCCAATTGTTATAGCCAATGTTCCCTGAATTACACGATCTATGAAGTAGAAAAGCCAATTGTGACATTGTTTATTTGCGTTTGAAACGAGAAGAAACGACATGATTAATTTTAACGAAAATATGATAAGAATTATCATATAGCCCAACGAATGGGGCTAAAGAATGGTATAAACGTGTTCGCATTAGTTTTCTATTTTCTTTGGTCTGAGCTAGCTACTGGCTCTTGCCACATACTCTTGCCAGCTCCCGTCTATCACTGTCCATCCATCACCCAAATTTATTTTTACATTTTCTCGAATTTTCGGGTTCCTATTAGTCAAACCGAAATATTATTTGAAGGATATTAAAGAAGATCAAAACCTCGCTCTATATGGTATTTTTCTCGAAACGTTTGGTGTGGTTTTTCAGAAACTCAATTAAGCGTTGCTAAAGTAAAATTAAGAAAACATTTGGAGCTATTTTTCAGAAAATAGCATTTAAGCGTGTCATAAAATGCAGAATTTTGAGCTAATTTTCACAGAAAACTGTTGCGTTTTCGGGAATCTGTATCCGACATTATTTAAAACGCATGTACTAAAAAAATCATGTACACAAATTGCCGCTGTGTAAATATTGACTATAGACAAGTGAAAAACATAAGGTTTTTTAATTTTTGAACAATAGAATAGAGAGATATGGCGTTTGTCTCACCGTTTACAGCACATTTAGCACTATATTTACCGAAATTTTAAAGAATAAATTGAACTTCTTTTTAAAAATATATTTTATTTGTTATTTTTTAATATTGCACGCAATATGGCGCGAAAATATTAAAATTTTCAAAAGAATGTACACGACCTTAATTAAAGAACAAGATATGGAGAACAAAATTTATTCGAAGGAAAAATCTTCTACTTCAATTTTGTAGTTGTAGGAAGACGCCGGAAAAATATTAGTTTTCTGAAATTTTCGAAAATTCAGAGTTAGCAGAGAAAAACGGACATATGGCATTGTTACAAGTGTACTTTTACTCTACTCTTTTTCAAAAACTTTAAAGAAAAAATTTGGATCAATTTTTGAGACTTTTGTCTTACTTTGTATTACGTGTCACTACGTATATACGCAATATATAACTCTGTATATACGCACATATACGATGAAGTAACTAGTGGTGTTACAGAATGGCACAGTTAAGCTTAGTTAAGTTTTCAAATTTCCTAGGGGGGCTCGATTTACAGTGTTCAGAGTTAACCCTCTTGCCAGCTGCCATCTATCGCCGCTCAAAATAACTTTTTGACATTTTCTCAAAATTCGATTTCCTAAAGTTGAACAGAAATATTAGTTTAAGAATATCAAACAGAAGTAAAACCTCGTCATAAATGACAATTTTTATGTCAAAATACGGAGCCCCTTTTAAGAAAATTTTGGCATTTTAACGGTACTGTAAATGCGAAATTTGAGGTTCTTTTTCGCACAAAAGTTTTGGGTATTCGGAAAACTTCATTTGAAGTCATTTGAGGTACTTTAACTCACAAATTAAATCGATTTAACAAATCATTGCAAATGTCACATTAACGGGGTCAGAGATATTTATAAAAAATATTTTTGTAGAAAAAAACAACAAAAAACAGCAAAAAATGCAATATCAAAGAGTGTAATCAGCACTCTCCGTTTGAAAACTCTGAAGAAACAATTTGGAGCCATTTTTGAGAAAATGGGATTTGAGTGTTTCTGGAAATTCGGAATTTTGAGTTTGTTTATTCAGAAAATGGTTGAGTTCTCCATAAACGTTCTATGACTATATTTAAAGCACATAAACTCATAAATATAATAATAAGCTGCTTATGTAAATATTAATGACACGAGAGGCATGTAAAAATACTTTTTTGTAATTTTTGAAAAAACAAAAGAAGAGATCAAACTGATGTTTATGGTATCTCGTAGAATACATTAGGCATTATCCCTTTCAAAAAGGAAAAAAGGAGCAGTTTTTGAGAAAATTTGTTCTTACTATTTTTTAAAATTGTACATACTGCACGAAATAGGGTGCGAAAACTACTAAAAGTACAAAAAAACATGAACTTAATGAAAGAACTCACTTTGGAGAACAAATTTTAATTGATGGAAAAATCTCTATTTTAAATTTTGTAGTACTAAGAATACGCCGGAAAAATTTCAACCTTTTGAAATTTTCGAAAATTCAGAGTCAACCTTGAAAATAGGAACTGTTCCACCTTTATAAATGTATTTCACTGTATTTTTACAAGAAATAAAAAAAAATTGGAGCGTTTTTTTGAGGAAATTTTGAAACTGTCCGGAGGCTTCATAGAAAGTACCCCCAAGAAATAATGACTGTTTTTCAAAATTAATTTTCTTGCAAGAATAAAATACAGTTATAAACGCGGGACAAGGGTTGACTCTAAATTTTTGAAAGTTTCAAAGTTTTGAGATTTTTCGGGCGTTTTCCTACAATTACAAAATTGAAGATAGATGTATTTCTTTCAAATAGCATTTGTTCTGTGTACGGACTTCTTTAATGAAGGTCATGTACATTTTTTTGAAAAATTTAGTAGTTTTTGCGCAATATTATGTGCAATATGAGCAATTTTAAATAATAACAAAAACTAGATTTTCTCAAAAAAGGTTCCAAATTTTTCTTTAAACTTTTAGTAGGGATGGTGTACTCTATGAGATGACATAAACATCAGATAGCTCTATTCTTTTGTTTATAAAATACAAAAATATATTTTTACTTGGCTCTTACGTCGTTAATATTTACACTAGCGACAAACGCGACTCCAATTTTTTTAAACAATTGCCGTTTTGGAAGATGTTTTACAGTACTTCAATATTCGTAAAATAATATTTCCGTACTGATATTAGGAAACAAAAAGTTTTAAATATTCGAAAAAATGTACTTTGGGCGGCGATAGATGGCAGCTGACAAGTTCGAATAGGACGAGACCAAAGGAAATAGAATACTAATACGGGAAAGTCTGTGCCATTTTCTAGCGCCACTAATTTTCCAAAATGGATGTTCCCCTTTCCATCTACTTCAACTCGAGGCACAGGGAATTTGAAAAAACGTTCCTCATGGTTTAGGGGGTAGTTTTGAAAAAAAAAAATATTTTCGGAATCAGGAATCCCCTAAACGTGTATTTTAGTTGATATCTCGAAATGTATTTTCCGCAAATCTTACATAAATTAAATGGCTTAAAATACACAGGGGAAAGCATCAGGCTATCGATGAATTACAAAACATGGGTACTTACATGGGTACTCACTTGTTAGAGGAATTTGTTAGTAACAGGATTTATCTAGTTTTTGCCAGGGTCGCAATAAGAAATTTTCTGCGGAAAATTCACCGTTTCCCCGAACGATTACACAATTTTCTCTTCCTACAAATCAACGGCTACAAAGTGAAAAGGATGTAAATTTTCACTTGTTCACTTATATTTCGTGGCCGAGGAATTTTTCTCGTCGCCTTTCATTCTCTTCCGTCTTTCTTCCGAGAGCCCCCTCCGCGTCGCCGCGTCAACCCCCATCGTGTGGCGCCCTTCCGTCAGCGCCTCCGAGTCGTTTCCCGCTGAATCGCAATAACGGCTGCCATCCTTGTAGCGCGCGCCTTCCGCGACTGTCAGCCCGCATCACGCGGCCACGGGCCGAGGACAGCAACGCCCAAGAGCGTTCCTCAAATAAGAAGCCGGGAGCGGTGGCTTAGGGCTTCAACTGATGTCTCTGCAGACTCTCTGTCCGGGAGGTCCTGCGCTCGAGGAACGATGGTGGCAGAATTTTCAACACTAGTTAGAGAGATACGTAAAATTCAGTTGCTGTCTGGAGGAGGATTGTAACGCACGGCTGCTCTGATCAGTAGTTTTCCGTGGTTTCTCCAATCAACATCAGGCGAATGTCGGAGCAGTACCGTACGAAACGGACCGCGCGCGATCTTTCCTACCTCTTCCATGTCCTATCCTCTCCCCTTACGAAACACGCACTATTCAAGCACACGTGCCGGGAAACCGGAAGGGAGTTTAGAGCTTGTCCCGGCTAGGGCGGTGCCACAGTGGGTGGAGATACCTTGTTGAGTAAAAGCTCGCTAGCCGATGTAGGTCGACGTCGGATCTCGCCACACAGCAAGAGACAGATCGCAACCATCTCCCTAGAAAAACATGTAGAATATTTACGGGACTATTGACGTGTTGACGTGCCCGGAAGTTCTAAAACAATCATTCAATCAAATAAGAATGTTCTTGGTGGAAAATAATGGCACAACTGAGTTGAGGTGAAATAAATTATTTTTTTAGACATCCACTAGTAAAAGCTGTTTCTTTTAGGGCCTTCGCAGGATTCTAAATTTCAGATTTTAGCGCTAGTGCTAAATGTAAGACGATGCTCAAATATTCAGATATAGCAAAGTCGTGATTGTAGCAAAGAAACAAATCGTCTAATCAGCTATAACAGATTTTAATGTAACAAGGTACCCAATTGAATGATATGTATACTTGAATTAAAATAAAAGGAAAGTCAGTAGAAGCCTTAAAAATAGTACATGTCACACGCGGAAAAGTGACTTTAGATTGCTCTCTGGATTTCGTCAATCGGCCATTTTATACTTAGAAAATAAAAGTGTCAAGTATTATAATACCACTCGTATAATAAATAATTTTTTCATAATGATATATAATTAGCGCAACCAAAGGAAAACAAGGCCACTCTTTAACTCGACGACCGTTGTGGATTAACGAGTTCGCCATTCGTTGAGAACAATCGAAATAAATGAGTCGCATTTAAGGCCGGCGCATCAAAAGTCTCATTCTAAAGTGTTGAACGACTCTCGGACGATAACACAAATAATTCGGTTGTTGCTGCATTATCCTGGAGGTGATAAGGGAAATCATACAAACCACTAATTAGAGGTCCTCGAAATCGATTCCAACTGGTGCCATAAATTCACCGGTGTTAAAAATTAAAGTCAATTTCAGGACTTGTGGGGATTTAAATGGCGTGCTCCCGATCACGGGTATACTCGAGTCACAAGGATTTGTATTTACAGTCGTGAATAGAGGTGTTTATGAATTAAAATAAATGCCAAACCAACCTAGCTTTACGTTAAACGCATACTCTTTTCGATTTTTCAAGTAAATGACAGCAAAAACATCATGCGACAACAAATTAATAGAATATCTCAGAATTCAGAAATGTCCAAGTACTTTTATTTTGTACTACTCAAGTCACTCTATTATGACATCCTTCTATCTTCTCAGGGTTTTGTATTCCTATAAAATCAAAATTTCAAAAAGATACAATATGTGTTTTTGACCAATTTTAAATTAATTTAGGATTTTGGGTTTTTTACTTTGCAAAGCATAATATTTAAAAAAATATTACCAATACTGTATTTCATTTTAATATAACTGAAGAGCGAAAATCAAACACAATATCTTATCATTTTTCTTTCATATTTTAATTAAATTTTGGGCCTAACCTTTTTTTGAAGGGGGAGATCTTTAAAAGACACCACTCTTTGAGGGACTTCGATTTCCACCAAGTAAAAAACCCCGGCTTCCGCCTCCATCCAGGTGCTGCTTGAGGGCTCTTCTTCAGGATGGTACTGTCATGTAGTTAACTGTCAAGTCTTTGTCTTCTCTCTTTCTCGTGCATAATTTATTTTACCAATTTTTGGGCACTAAGTCTTTGGCGATTGGAGCATGGTTTCTACAAGATTTTCCACTGTAAGTGATTTGTCCACTTTCAATAAACTTCTTGTCTTGGTGTTTCCCAGTGAGGACAGTGCAAGAATGTATGCTCTGTGGTGTCAATTTTCTCGCAGTTTGTGCATCGCTCATCTTCAGTTTTTCCTGTTCTTTTCACGTAGTGGTTAAATCGTTTATGTCCTGTCAGTATTGAGGTAAAAAAGTAATATAATTTCTTGATCTTGCATTTTAATCACTTCTCAATTTTTAGAATTAATGTTTTGTCTATTGACATACCGACTCTGTTCCATCTTTCTTACCATTTTTGTAGGGTTGCTTCTTGAAAATTATTTTTTCTTTCAGGTCATTTATGACGTTTCTTTCCTGTATATTTTTTCTTTATTTCATTTGCAGGTCTATTGGTACCACCCATGCAAGGATTTGAAGTGCTGCTGTACACGCTGTTCCTTTGTCCTCTGTAGTGCTTTGTACCATACGAAAGCAGCATAAAGCAGCATTGAGTTGACTGCACTACAGAGAGTGACTGTTTTGGCTGTTTGTGGGTCTCCGGTGTTAGACATTAGAGTTGATAATATCCCCATCTTTCACGGCCGTTTCCATTATGAGTTCCCAAAACTATTGCTGTCATCTAGCATTATTCTCAGGTATCGCCTTGCTTGAGTTGATCACTGTGTTCCTTAGCAGGAACTGAATGCCTTGCCTTCTCCTTGATCCCTTCTGGATTGTGGCTTCTGTTTTTGTGGAGCTATGGCCAGTTTATTGATTTGTATCCACCGATAGATCCTTCAAAATGATTCGTTAGCCTTATATTTGAGTTGCTCTGCGCCTTTAGCCGCGACCACTAGCGCTAGGTCATCTGCGAAACCTGCGAAACCGCGAGTCAGCTTAAGGTTAAGAACTCCATCATATTCCACAAGAGTGGCCCTAATATCGACCCTTGTGACACGCCTGCTTGCATTTCCGAGTTTTTCCTAGAATTTACAAGCCTAACACTTTTAGCCTAGAACTTACAAGTAATAAACACTTTTAGCTCTTCTTGGTAAAAATTCGGGTTAAGATGGTGTACCTTCAAATATTTTGCTTTGATTTTTTTCTCCTAACACCTGCGAAACCAATTGCAGAAAGGAGACAAAATCGAATAATATTTACATTTAAATGCAGTACTTCGCAGCGTTGCTAATTAATTCCAAGAAACAGAAATATAGTTCTTGAAATATTTAGTGCTGGCAAATAAATTCTAACGATTGCATGTGATGACAACATATCTGTTCCATTTCAGAGGCCAAAATCACTGAATGCTGTTGGAATACGCCAGCTAACGTTTCCAGTTTTCATTCAATTTTCAGAAGAAACAGTCCTAGTGAAAGAACAATTAAAAGCGCGGCCAGATAGATAAAAGGGAAAGGGCATAAGGGGGCAGCGCAAAAGAACGAGAAACTGTAGTCAGAGAGAAAGAAACAGAAAGAGCGAGCCGAGCGAAAGAACGACAACATTCAAAGCAAAAAGAAGAAGGAGCAGATCGAGCGAAAGAACGAGAAACTGCATTCGCAGTAAAACAGCAGAAGAAGTGGGGGAGAGTGAAAGAACAAAAATTGTGGTCACAGAGAAAGAAGCATTTCTGTTCTTTCGAGCGGAGCGAGCCGTATGGGAAATAGAGAATCGAGCAAAAGAAGCAGATGGGGCAGGTCGAGCAAAAGTACGAGAAACAAAATATTCAAACAATACATTTTTACAAGAATAATATGTTTCAAGCTTTATCACCTACCAATTCATCATATATTAATGAAGATACAAAGAATTATACAAAAGAAGGCTACTAATTAAACTTTCTATTCCATCGTGTCTGAAAGCAAGATTTAACATAGTTTCAATCTTAGAAAAGAATGTCTGAAGTTTGGTAAATTCTAGCTCAATGTTTGGGATATTGTAAAACATTTCGGAGGTTACATATGTGATTATGAAGTCAAACAAGTATATACAATTAGAAGCAGAGTTTTGCGTTCTAAGATATAAAAGAAGATGAGCAGGACAAAATCGTTGAAGACGTTGAACGAAGACGAATGGTAGTAGTGAACGAGTAATTTACAGTAAAGCAATTTCCTCTAATATAAAATTCATGTCGAATGTGATAAGGCAGACGTATACAAAGAGCAAACGTTAGAGAATGTTCCAGAAGCTGTAGTAGGAGAGGTAGAATTGGCATCCCAAGAGGGGCGCGAGCAGGCTGCGCCCGCGGGGGCGGGAGCGTCGTGGGGGTGGCGGGCGCCACCGCGCGGAGGTGACGGAGCCGCTAGCACCCACTGAACTCATCGCGCCCCGGAGACTTTTATTATGCCATCGCCTTTATGATGGAGCGCTGGATGCAATTTGGTTACGCTCGTTACAGCGGTCTCCGCCGCGCTGAAGATGGTGACCTGGAATGGGCACCGCGCTTTGGAGGCGAGGAAGCGCGGGTTGGGAGATGGGAGTCGATGAGGGAGCTCACCGTTGCCTGAACAGCTGCAGTGAACGCGAGATAGATAAATAGATAGATAGATAGATAGATTTGATCTACATAGGATTTAAAAGAGGTACATACAATATATATTAAAATACATGAAATGAATGAAAATGCATTGTAACTAGAGCCATGAATTAAGATCGGAAATCAGATCTTAGGCCACTGACCACGCGTGATTTCTCCTTCACCCTCTCTTCTCCCTTTCCCCTTATCTCCCTTTTCATAACTGCACCTAGAAGCATTGCACTACTTCACACTCCGGGAGACCACACAGGAGTTTTGAAATGCCAAGCTTGAAGAGATATTTGAAGAAGGAAAATCCGCATCCGATAGGTATATCGACGTCGGATCTCATTTCAGCGGGAAACAAACACCTCCACCACCCAGAGTATAAATGTACTACTTTTACGGGAATAACGGTCTAAGTAGTTGGCATCAATCGTAAGCGACACTCTGACGTCAGAAGGCTATGGCAGACGACGAAGAATCTAATGACCGCGTTGGCAGTAAGTAGGAGTCTGATTGTCGGAAGCATGGTGACGATAGTCATCGGAGTGTCTGTCAATCGGTTAAGTTGGGTCTGTTGTCGACGGAATCTCTGGTGAATGAAAAGATAGCGATTGTCGTCAGGAATTACAATACGAATATGATGGTCGGTTGGAAATTACTTTACACCCGACCACGAGAGTCCCACGGGTACAGAGGCACAGGAGGCGCCCAGAGTAGGGCTCTTGAGACAGGCGAGTGTAGCGATGACCTGTGCAGGAATGAGGAACTGTCGCTTGTCCGCTAGCTGATGATCAGTTAATACCATATGCGAGGTTCACAAGTGAATTTTAAAGGTTTAAATCATGTGTTTGATGGCCACTAATAGATACTCAAATCTTCCAATAAATGCATCGACGTCTGTGTGTGCGCGCGTGCTTTGCAAATGGATTATTAAACAAACAGAAAACGCTTGAAAACGCTGGGAAGACGTGAGAAGTCCGAGCACGAGTGTCTCACGAGTTACTCACAATCTGTCAAGAGTCGTGACAGATTGTGAGTAACTGCATCGGGGTCCAGATCATCTGGGATTCCATTGAGCAACTACCGTGTCCCTCTACCTCTTTCGTGAAAACAGTTGACTACAGGAAAAATGTTCTTTGAAGAACAGCTGGGACGCGGGGGTTCCTGACGAAATGCGCGTTTACGACTTCCGTGTAGTTACGACGCCAAGTTTTCCCATCTTTTCTACGTTGTTCCACCGTCCCAACGCCCACGCCACTGCTCCGCGTCGTAGGCGTGACGTCAGAGCATGAAAGTCTACGTGCACTTACACTCACGAAAAGTTAAGCCATTTGAATAAACTTATTCTTCATTTTTCTGTCACCAAGGATATGAATTTAGTAACGACGACCTAAATTTAACTTTAGGTTCCCCTTAACGAATTTTATCATAATGCCACTGTGTGTTAAATTCAATTTGATACACCTCTTGATATTTCGACACACCCGTATCCCATGTAGTGCCCTTCTCTGTAGAAGAATTGAAATAATGTTTACTTAAGAATAAGTGTAAACAAATAAGTGTAGCTAAAGACAAGATATAAAATAATAGTTTACAGTTGGGAAGCGAAAGAGAAATTTCATCATCATTGAATTTCAATATTTGATTTCTGTTCACTTAGTAACGTTTTAATCTGTTTAACACATCAAGACATCAATATCGGAGATCCCTTCTACTTTCTAACATTCAATTTGCAACTTGTATTCCTGAATAAATATTCTACATTATTGTCCTCTGTGCCTTACATTTCTCCGTAACCATCATGCAAGAGATGAAGATGCTTAAAAATTGCAATTGCGAGCAAAGAAATAAACTTTTCAATACTATTAAATTAATATATATATATATATATATATATATATATATATATATATATATATATATATATATATATATAAAGTATGTTTCTTCGTGAATTATATAATTTATTATTACAATTAAATAGGCAAGACTTGCATGAAGACTAGAAATATACTTACCAACTTCAACGTTTTCTTCTTGAATTGTGTAGTAAACGTGCCCCGCGTCGTGTGAGAACTGTAAGAACTGTTTTCTATAAACAACGGAAGAAAGTTTGCACTTGATTTTACAGCCTTTGTCATGGACAGAAACACTATCTAAGAATTTCCGATCCAAGGTTCGTTATCACTGTCCAGTTTTCGGGGTGGGGAGCTGTGGTGTTGGGAAGAGCGAACAACCCACTTGCACACCGACAACGAACTTACTGTTTCCACTGTTATATCACCAGGTATTTTTACGGCATCTAGTATAGTCTGCAAGCCACAAGTCACTAAATCACCGCCTACAAGGCTCCTTATTTTCTCATAGTAGCGCCTCGAACAGCCACGCGACCGATTCCAAACACACGCAATCACCAAACGTGTTGATTTACGAATTTAGAAATGAAACATTTAAGACACTTAATTCACTGATAGAGATGTACATTTTCTGAGCCTCACGCTATCCCGATGAAAGGTGTTAATTTTAGAATTGTATTCGATGTAATAATATGACAAAATTATTGGAAAATGAGTATGGGAAATAAAAGATGTCTGGTATAACAATTTATTTTGCTAATGATGGTTTCGATCTCTACGCGATCATCCTCAGAGCTAAACTTATAATTACAGGAATAAAATCTTTTTATACATGAATTATAAAAAATATGTGATATATTATATACAAAATATAGACATTGCAATCCAGATGCGAATGCAAACTGGATCGTACATACCTTGCAGCTTCCGAGCCTAAAATAAAGTTGCAATTCTGCGAAAACCGAAGTATTTTGTATATATTGTTTGTATTAACTTATCCCTAATTGTTTATAATTCATGTATTAATACAATTTTATTTCAATAATTCTTATTTTAACTCTGAGGATGATCGCTATGGGATCGAAACGATCTTTAGCAAAATAAATTGTTGATACCAGATATCTTTTATTTAACATACTTAAATATTAGAAAGATAGCTACCTCACCAGCATTTAATAAATTTGAAATATTTAATAACAACAGAACGCTTCAACCCGAATATCGATCGTTTGAAGATGGTTAATGATCAAGTCAGAACTTTTACACAAATTTTCGAAGACATTTTTACTCTAGAAAACAGTTACCATTCAAATCTTGTAGTGAATGAATTTATTTGACAACTTTCCATTCCTATCAGATTTCTTAGTCTCTTGTTCTTATCTAGTATCTACACAAAGTTGCTTTAATAACTCCTTTTCCCCTCCTTCTCTAATCCTTTCTTCAAACTTACGTGAGATTTTGCCCCAAGCTTTTAATGCTATTGGTCAAATGCTACTAATTACCTTTCTCGCACTTACTAAGAATAAGTAGAGAAAGTATTGTAATCGTAGGATTGTAATATTGTAATTGTATTGCCCGGGAAACGGCGAAATTTCGACGAATTTTATTGCCGGGTCTGGTAAGAAAATTGGTTAAATCAGTTGCTAATTAGAAAAAATCTTTCAACACGTTAGTGAATCCATGTTTTGTCCTTGATATGAAAAACCATTTGATGATAAAAACGTCTGTCTACCTCTCCGTCGTCTGTGCACAACGACCGCATAAAAGTTCAGCAGATTTTCTCCAAAATTGATATTCCCAATCATTCAGTGATGTCCGAATTCTGAAATTTGAATCCGATATTTTAATTTTGTGATGTACTTTATATGATGCACCTTGGACCTTTTCAAAATTTTCAAAAATGGCTCATATGTTTTGATTAATTATTGACGTTGAATAGAGCAAATGATGTACAAGAGAATGATATAGTTTTTATTTCTGTTGACATTCCTGATTTTCAAGTATAGGAAAATAAAATTTTAAATCTTTAAAATTGGAATATAGATTTTGTCTCAAGTATGTGTATAATATTACCTCTTCAAAAAAGTCAATACATTTTTTGAAAAAATTGTAGTTTTTGCGTTTTGGGATTGAAATTTACAAAAAAATTTTCTCAAAAACCACTCCTATCTTTTTTTAAAATGTTCTTCACTTATGTAATAACAGATGGTAAACAATTGGTGCTATTTCCATTTTCGGATTTTGCTCGTTTTTTGAAAATTAAAAGAAGTTTAAAATAAAAAAATTAAATATTGAGATTTTTCTTTCAGACAAAGTATGTTGTACAAAATTATCTCTTCAAACTACATTATGTGCATTTTTTTTTAAAAATTGAGTACTTTTTGCGTATTTTGCGATAGAGATTTACAAAAATATTTTCTCCAAAACCGCTTAAATTTTTTTTACATTTTCTCCAAATATGTAGTAAGGAACGGCAAGAAATTAGTTTCATTTTCGGGAGTTGCTCGCACAGCAAAATACAGAAAAATGAAGTTCAACCTTTATAGCCGAATTTAATTATTATTGCAATGTTTACGCATTGAATATTACGTGTTGAATTTTTTGGATTTACGGGATTACGTTATGAATATTTTGGATAGAGGCTTTGATGATGAATTTGTTTTTAAATTTATTTTCAGTCTTCATTCACAAGTTAGGGCCAGGTACGTTAATGTGTTGCTAGGTTCCTACACTGTCATTTTGTGAAACACTCAAAATAATGTTCTAATATAACACAGAGGAGGAAATATGGTATAATCTTTTCTCCCGCTACTTCATCCATCCCTTCTTATCTGCACTCTTGCTTAAACCCACTCCCCCACCCTTGCCCCCGCTTCTGACGACTCCGCCACCCTCCAAACCCTCGCCCCGACCCAATATCGAGCTCTGTCTTCGCTTTCGCTTCGCTTTCTTCCTCTGTTCCGCCCCGCCCTCGCCGCCACCCGAGCGTCGGTCTCTATCCTCGCCACCCCCGTCACCTCCATTCCTTCCTCCGCCCCTCCTGTGTAGTCGTCGCTGTCCTTGACTACGCCCCCGCGTCAACTCACGGTTCCGCCTGCACCTTGCCTCTGTTCCTGTCGCCACATTCGCCCAACTCTTGCCACGACAGTCTTTCGAAAAACTCTTTCTATTTATTGATTCTGATGATTGATAGTGCGATAATGTTTTTTTCATTCGATTTAATAGATGTAATTACTTTCCAAGCTTCTGAGGTTCATGTTCCACCTATGAATTGTTCTATATAATCGCATTGATCCAGCCACAATTTATTCTTCCTTGATAACACATTTTGTTTTACTTCAATTCTTATTGCGTTGTACTATAAATTAGTTTCACGTTTCTTGCCACTAAGACATTTTAAATATAACTCTCTTTTCCTCTTAATCTTTTCTTCTAGGCTTGTGTCCCACCAATACTGTTTCGGTTTTAGGTTTCAAGTCTTTTTTCTGTAAAGATATGCTGTAGTTGCATCAAAGAGGCTGCTTAATTCGTATTTGGCAGGTTTTATGACAAATAAATCTTAATCTTCTTTATCCGTAACATTTTATGTAAATGGTATGAATATTTTAGCAATTACCGAATAATGATCGCTATTTTGGACTCCCAGTTTCACTCTAACATCTTGTATTTCGAGTGAAGCTTTTTGCTAGGTGACACAGAGGTCTATTATATATTAGAGTTTTTTTAGTATATAGGTACCAGGTGTACTAATGTTGGAAGAAAATGTCATTAATTTTTATTTCATACGCTTCACAAAGTCTTTTTCCATTGTCATTGCGAATTTCCTCACCACATTGACGCACAATATTGTTGTTCTTGTCTCTTCCAACTCTGCCGTTAAAATCTTCAGCAAATATTTCGTGGGACTTGGAAATACTGCCAAGAGTTTCTTTGGCTGTCATTTCAAAATAATCTTTCTTACCTATTGGGGCGTCATCATTGAAATTATATATTCCTATTAAACATATGTATATTCCTCTGATTTCTAACACAAATAACGTTCGATTATATACTCCCAACTTTTTATACATTTACTGAATTTTTCACCAATTATAATAGAAATTCCGGCTTTGGCATTTTCATGTTTGTCCTTTCTTTTCTGTTTCAGACCAGACGGCTATATCTATGTTTCTTCTCATCATTTCCTGAATTACTTCTTGTTGTTTGTTTTGCTTTGTACATTCCATATACCAATATTCATAGTCAATTTTCTTTGCCGATGTCGTTTTCCTTTTAAAATGTACGAGGCATTCTTATCACTGAGAATTTTAGCGGTGTGATATTTTACGTGTGCAGGGTGCTCCTACAGCACAACTCCCAAACCTAGAGGACCGCGGATTTTATTTCAGGGATTTCAATCCCATAGGTTGATTGCTTCCACCGTAGCTTAAGAAGTCCTGCCTACCCCTGATCCACTCTTTACGAGTACGTATGATTTAATTCCCAAGGTTAGTGAATCCCACCTTCCCCTTTTGGTCTCGACCCATTCTCAATTGAATGCTTCTGGGGTGCTTACCGCGTAAGGCCTGTCTACTACACTCTAAAGAAATAAGAAAGGAAGGTGAGGAAAGACTTCCTAGCCCTCGAAACCTAAGACCGTCGGGATCAGAAATAAACAAGAGTTGACCAAGGGAGGCTGATAGAATAGATGAAATAATTGTGGCACAAGAAAGTTATAGATGTCAAAATGGTAGATGCAGGAACCATAACGACATGAACAAATTGTTACGTGGCAAGAACTAAAACGATTGGAAAGAATGGACAGATAAGATTGGGATGGATAGGACGTGGTAGGATACGACTTAGTCTGGTCCCTCACTTTTGGTCTGACCGGCAGGGGTGATCCTACCAGTAGCTACGCACAGAAAAAAGTCATGCTACCGCCCGCTTAGCCCTCCACCTCACTGAAGCACACAAGTCTTCCCGCCTGCACAGACAGACAGCTACTTCAAGGCGGAGTCCCAAGGGCAGGTTTATGCATATAACTTTATATAATCTAAAAGAAGAAATCAGAAACCTGTACTATAAAATCGATAAACTTAAGTGATGCGTCTAGATTCCAGGAAAGCAACGTAAGGGAAAAAATCGCCTTTAGACATTACTAAAACTCCTGAAGCCCAATTAGTGCATATGCTTTGGTGGTTCAGAAATGAACCGCTAGGCTTTAATGGGTTAAGTAATCTTATACAGTACAATTAGTACTATCCCTTCCAAAAGTGTAAAGAAAAAATTGGAGTCGTTTGAGAAATTTGATACTTTTTTCAATATTGCTCATATTTCTCGCAATATTGCGCGAAAAATACTAAACTTTTTATTATTTCCAAAAGATATGCAGGATTTACAACAATATAGACAACTTCAGTAAAACCTGTATTTATTCCAGTATCCGTGTGTAAGTTTTCCAATTATATACTTTTGATATTTTGGTGGCAAATAAAAATAACCAGTCTTCTTCTAGTGCTACAGATATCTCGGCTAAGAATATAAATATAACCATCTTTAAAATTTTGTATCATATTAAAATAATCCATATGTATCACGCACCAAAATCAAGACTACGCCGAACTTCGCGCCGAAGCTCCTCACGGAAATGCTTGGCATGGGTCATTCAGACCAGTGACTTCTTTTCATTTATACGGAAAACCATGAGGATAGTGTATACTCGTATTTTATATGAATACGTATCATTTATATACTATTTGCGGGGCATTTATAATATATAAACATGAAAATATGTACGAATTGAAAATAATTACTGTGCACGTGATAGTGACTAAAATTACTTAGGAAGTTTAATATTTTTGCATACCAGTTAAAAAACCATTTAACTCTACAACTTTCCAATAGAAATATACTTGTGAACCATTGACAAAGGTATGAAAAAGGGATTTGTAATTATATATGTATATATA
>BOPP01000019.1:1838773-1869472 GCA_017312745.1 Gryllus bimaculatus | reverse complement strand
TATATTATATTATATATATATATATATATATATATATATATATAATATTACACTGTGTACGTATATGGAAGCGTACTTTCACGCAATAAAACTGCAGGGAAGGTACCTTTTCATGAATGGGTCTCTAGGAATTTGCGCAACATGGGAATAGAATTGTTATAAACTCTTTTATCTAAACGGTTTTAATAACAAATAATACACCTCACAAAATATATTTAAACAGTAATGCTCAGGTTTCAACACAAGGTCACGACACTAGCCCACCGGCCACGCGATTTACTATCTTATTGGTCTTTCTCAATTATGATGCGTAGTTTCACTACCGCTAATCATCTAACTATCAATTCTTGGCGAACTTGATTCTACACTCGGGGGGCCTCACTTATTCCAAACTTTATTGCATAATTTCGGATAATCTCTTGGGCGCATCACAGCCCCGTCCGTACTCCACCGAATGCCTCTCCGCACTCCACTAACCGTCTCTCGGCTCGCCGGTTCCTCCGATTTGACCGTTGGTGGCGGCGGTGGCGGCGGCGTTACTGCGCTGATCAACTCAAATGTTTTGTTTTAATTTAGAATTAGTGATTTTTTTAATAGTTTTTATTATAGGAACGTTCTTTGTTTCAATATATATATATATATATATATATATATATATATATATATATATATATATATATATATAGCATTAGGGGCAAACATTGAGTTTTTCTGTGCATTCTTTCAAATTCTTGACTTCAACTCTTGACCTTTCAGAGACGAAAAGTAGTCGGGTACACGAATCTCCGAGACGGTACCAACGTACGAACTCTCAAATGTACAAACGTACGTATTCTTATTTCAAGAACTACAACTAACAACTCTGAATATGGACACGGGAACAGTTTTGAAAACTTCGAAATAGTTTCTGTAGTCATCAGAGACTTAACTTATCCTGACCAACTCTCAATCCGAGTCCGAAACCGACTCTGATTGGCCGAGACTCACTGACAGAATGACAGGCTGACAGCGAGACTGACAGACTTTCTGACAAACGGCTCACTGACTCTGATTTTGATTCTGTTTGACTGTCTCTGACTCAGATTGAATTTGCGTCTGATTCTGTCTCTTGATTTGTTCTGAATGACTTTGAATCTCTTGAGCACGGAGTGGACGACGGAGAGGACAAGAAGCGGACGTCATGGTGAAGGACTGGACAGAGCGCACAGGGCAGAAGTGTAGAACATGGGCGCAGTTACGTGGCGTGGCTTTCGGCTTTGGCACCCTGTTGCCGGGGCTTTTATTTCCTCGCGGAAAAGCTGGTGCGCATCCGGCAGCGACCTCCATTTACAACCCTCCACCTTCTCTACACCCATTCACATCCTCTACCAGCACCGACCGCCCACGCAACCCGCGAGGTCCTGGCTATTTGTTGATCTGAAACTTCTGAAATAATCACTAAGCTCTACCGGGGGTTTCTGACTCCCCCGCAATCAAAAAAATACTTACTGCTAGCTCGAATGCATTATATAGGAATTAACTTTGATAATATTATACAGCGAATGAAAATGTGGAGTTTTGTCACATTCTGTCGATAATTTCTCAATTATTTTGTCGGTCACTGCGCCCTGGAATGTGCAATATCACCCACAAATATCTACAATCTTCATAAAATGTCACAGCTCAGACTCTCTTCTCTACCCGATTTCTGACAAAGAGCAGACGACAAAAAGCAGACGCACATCTGCGACGTCGTTACATCCCAGTGCACTTACGCACTGTAGCGCGCAGAAGGCAGAAGAAAATAAGGAAGCAAAATGCGCAACGGAGCACACTGAAGAGCCTGCGGACTGTGATGGATGTTTGTACTAAGTAACGTTCAATGGGCTGGATGGAAGAAAAAGAAAAACACATTCAGATCCAGCAAATGTGTTTGTTACTTGATCAAAACATGGCTATTTGAATAAAGACTATTCAACATTATATATTTGAGAAGTGTGGTGTATTTGAGGCAGGTATTTCAAACAATTGAATATGATATTTTTTAATGAGCTGATTTTTAGAACAGATTTTGTTCAAGACAAAAAATCTCAATGGACCATTTTTAGGTTACCAAATGTTAAGTATTTGCAACTTACAAAAAAATGGAATGTTGAACAAAAATGAAACTTGCACCAATCTATTATTCATCCCAACTTATATAGGTGAAAATATAAAAAAGAAATTGAGTGATTATTGAAAAAATAATGTTTTGAAATTTTGTAAATATCAATTGCAAATTAAGCAAAAACTATTCTATGTTTAAAAAAATACATTATCTTTTTAAAAGAGTTGAATTTTTAGGACAAACATTGTTTTGAGGCAAAAATCTCTCTACATTTTTGTAGTTTTAAAATGTTAACTTTTTGCAATTTTTGAACCCCCGAGCAATATCTGAAAAGGAGAGTAGCACCATATATTAGACCGTCCTTTATTGAATAAATGTCGAAAATGTAGTGAAGTTAGTAGTGGCACAGAATGACAAGGACTTTCTCGTATTCGTTTTTTAATTTATTTCTTCTGGGATAGCTTTTCTGACTTGCATCATACTCCTGCCGCCTGCCATCTATCGTCGCCCAGAGTACATTTTTTAAAACATTTCTCAATTGTTGGTTTCCGAATACCAGAACTGAAATATTACATTAAAACAATAAATAACAGTAAATAATAATAATAATAACCATCGTCATAAATGGCAATTTTCATTTGGAGCCACATTCAGACAAATGACTATTAAGCGTTTCTGTAAATGCGAAATTCAAAGCCCTTTTTCTCAGAAAAATTGCGTTTTAAATAAACTTCATTTGAATTTCACCTACTATCAAGTGCAACTAAGTATACAAACCGATGAATATAAGTATATTAACGGCTTTTGGGATTTAAAAAATGACAATTGTGCATTTTTTTTAAAAAATCAAAAGAATACAGATAACGTCATCTTAAACAGTGCAATTAGCACTATCCGTTAGAAAAGTTTGAAGAAAAAGTTTGAGTCCGTTTTTGAGAAAATGGTGATTGAGAGTTTTTGAAAATGCGGAATTTTGAACTCGTTTTCAGAAATGTTTTATGACTTCATTTAAAGAACATGTAAAATACGCTAAAGCAAGTTTAAAGTAAATGCAATAATGTAAACAAATTGCCGGTAGTGATAATAATGACATGGGATACAATTAAAAAAATAAAGTTTTGTAACTAAAAAACAAAAGAATAGTGAAAATAGTGTTTATGACATCTCGTAGAGTGCATTTACCTCTACCCTTTCATAAGTTTAAAGAAACGTTTAGAGCCGTTTTCGAGAAAATCTTTTTGTTATTTTTTAAATTGCACATATTGCGCGAAAACTATTAAAAGTTTAAAAATTGTACATGACCTTAATGAAAGAAATAATCGAGGAGAAAAAATTTACTTGATATTAGAAATCTCTATCTTCAACTTTGTATTTGGAGGGAGACGCCGAAAAAACGTTTGTAATTATATCTTGAGATTTATCAGTAGGAACAAACTTTTTTGTAATTTTTGTATTTTCGAAAAAATTTATTTTAAGTTTTTTGAGGTTCTTAAACTCAAGTTTTTTGAGGTACTTACATGCTATAGTGTTTACAAATCGACGTGAGAAATATTTCAAAAAGTTAATTTGTGTAATTTTTGAAAAAACAATAGAATACAGCAAAATTAACTTTATATCATTTTTAAAAGCGCGATTATCACTACCGTTTGGAAAAGTTTGAAGACAAATATTGGAGTCATTTTTGAGAAAATAGCGATTGTGGATGTCTGAAAATGAAGAATTTTGAGCTCATTTTCACAGGAAAGTGGTGCAAAAAGCGCAGAAATTATTTAAAGCACATATACTCATAGGTAAATTATGTAAACAAATGTGCCGCTAATGTTAACATTAATAACGTGAAAGACAAGACAAAGAATTACACTTTTGTAATTTTTGAAAAATAGTAGAGCAATATGACTTTTACATCACCTAATAGAATGCATTTATCACTATCCCCAACAGAAGTTTAAAGAATATATTTTGTGAGGTTTTTGCGAAATATTATTTTTATACTTTTTAGAAATTGCAAATATAACACGCAATACTGTATCAGAACTACTAAAAGATTCAATAAAATGTACATGAATGTCTGTAATGAAAGAACTAACTGTGGACAAATTTCAATTGAAGAAACAATCTCTGTTTTCATGTTTTGTAGTTGTAGAAACAGGCCGAAAAATTTCAACCTTTTGTAATTTTCGAAAATTCAGAGTTAACCGTGAAAATCGGACCTGTCCATCTTTATAAGTACTCTATTCTTTCAAACACATTGGAGCAGTTTTTGAGAAAATTTTGAAACTATTCCAGGGGCTTCATGTAAGTTTCAAAGAATGTTTTTCAAAATCTCAAAGTTTTGACGCGAGCTAGATCGTCAGATAAAAATCCTAATTACAGTTAGGTGCCAGTGATGTTCACAAAGGGAGAGACAGACGTACGGACGACGGCGTTTTGAAAAATACACTTTTTCGGTATCTGGGGACCCCAATTTCCGTTCAAATCTCCATATAGATTTTCTGCAGAATTACATAACTTTCTTTATACTACATATGTTACTTCTAATATATGTACGTATTGGCAAAAGAAAGAATTTCGAAGGATATTTGAGAAAAAATATTTTTATTGCCTTTATTTCGCGCAACATTATATTAAAACTATTTAATTTTCGAAAAATTGAACATGCCTTAATTTCAAAATCTGTCTTTAAAAAATATGTTTCATTTTGGAAAAAAATTATATCTTCAATATTATACGTAATTGTAATAAGACGAGGAAATACTTTAATTAAGGGTTTTAACGAAGATGAGACCTGCACTATTTTTATAAGTGTCCATTTCCCTTTTCCAAGACAAAGTTTAATAAAAGAAATTGGGTGTCATTTTATTGAAAATTTTAGAAAATTAATTATTATTATTAGTTTCAAATTCTAGAGGCAGATACATCAACAAGAACGCTTCAGGAATATCAATTTTGTAGAAAATCGGCTGAACGGTGTATGCGCTAGCGTTATGCACAGACAACGCATATTTAAGATGTTCATTGATGAACGGCGACATGGTCGCAGCGATAAGAATCCGAAAAGATAAAACGGTTTTATTTACAGTCGAGCTTGTTATATCTTTACAAATTTGACATTAGAAACGACTTGAAACCTATTTGGTAACACAATTTGTTTGTCCTTGTTGCGAGATTTAGAACGTACATATTTTCACTGAACGGGAGGTCATTAATCTGTACATATGGTGAAAATAATGAACTCCCCCCCCCAGCCTATGCCCTAACCCACTTCTGGTTTTATTACATGCAAAGCTCTGCAAAATCAATGGATTGAACAAAAAGTAAATACACATGTTTAAAAGATTATGCGATATTGTAAGTATTTCATCCTTTAGCCTTTACAAGTCACAAAATATTCTGTCCATTACTACACACATTTATGATCTTCACATTTCTTTGCTACATGACATTGGGTACTCCTGTATTAACTTTCTAAATGCTATAATGGATTATATTCATTTTTTGACACTACCACTTGATCATAAAATTTTTCGCTTATTTATATTGTTAATATTTCCTGAATCCAGTATATGCGATTGAAAATGGTACCCTCTACTGATTATTACAGACAGATTAAGAACGAATTGGTGGCTATTTAAAAGGATATAAAAATAACTGTGTTATAGACTTATCTACGACATATACGAGAAAGACGAAATACCACTAATGGGTGTGAGGAATGTTAGAACTCACTACTCAGTTCGGCCGATCTTAATCCATGAGAGTTTAATCGTCCGAAAGATATGACGGTATTGTATTACGAAATGTAGATAGGAACATACGGCCATCATAAACTCATTCATAACAAACGGTACTTTTTACCATGAATGACAAAGTTGTTTGGCAAATCTGGATAGATTGAAAGAATGATATTAAACTGCATAGTACTTCATTCTTTATTTTGTATGTAATAAAACAATAAATCACTTTTGTATGTGACGTTTGCTAGTCCACTGCTCTAAGTTAATTTTTAAAGATACAATTCGGAACTTCCTTTTGAAAAGTACTGAGAACTGAGGGTTCTCTATTTAATTTAATTTTCCAATTTGGGATCGAAAAAATTAAAGAAAACAAGTTTATAGAAAATTGAAAGCTTGTGATTCTAACATGGAATGACCAAGAATCAGTAATATAAAAAATGACATCTAAGAAACTACTGATACTACAGAAAGGCACAGACTTTCTCGTAATGGTTAGTTTTCTACTTTCTTTGACCTGGCCTACCTTTTCAATCTTGCCGCATACCTTTGCCAGCCGCCATCTATAGCCGCCAAAGTATATTTATTTTGAAACTTTCCCAGTTTTTCGGTTTATTAATTGTGGACTCGAAATATTACTTTAAAAATATTAATAAAGAGTAAAACCTCGTCATAAATGGCAATTTTATTGAAAAATCTGAAGCCGTTTTTTAATAAAGTAGCGTTTAAACTTTACTGTAAATACGAAATATCAAGCTCTTTTTACCAAACGTTTTTAAGATTACGAAAAATGTCATTAGATGTCATTCGATGCATTTTACCTCATGGTGTCACGGACTTTTGAATTTGAAACCGATATTTTAATTTTGATGGGTAATTTAAATTAAGCCTTTGGGTCATTTAAAAAAATGGCTCCAATGTTATGGATTAAATTTTGTTGTTGGATAGTGAGAAACGTTGAAGAGAATGGTGGAGGTCTCATGTTAATTAATAACCCTAATTATTTAAAAATTGGAAAAGTTAAAATATTTTTTGAGTCTTTCGTTAATAAAATACTCGTAATCTAGCTAGATTTCTTCCTTAATGTCTAAAGGTAGATTTTAAAATGAACTGAATCGAACATAGGGAGCAGATGCAACTCTCTTTTGCAAAACCAGGTGCTGTAACCTATACAGTGGTCTGAAGCGTCCAAAGAAAGAACAATATATTTTTGTCGAGAGAAAATGAGCAAAATACACAGTAAAGATAAGACACCATAAAACCAAATATCGTAGAAATGCAACGCATCATTCGCAGCCATTGCCGATACGCCACTGCTGTGAATGCAACCTCTCGCCACCACCGTTAGCGCTGAGCGCCGCAGTCCCTGAGCCTCCTAATTTAGAGACTTGATTAGTAAGAGGAACAGAAACACATTGTTTTGATTTTTTTTGCCAAGCAAAGATGAACTTTGAGGTTGTTTTGTTCTATGGTGTGTCCGACTGCGCCGTTAATAGTCACCTGCGTAGTTAAAAGTTAATAGATTTTTGAATGCTGTACGGAGATCAAACAAGCACCTGCACATAAGGCATCTTTCTTGCACCCATCACAGTAATCTTATTTCCTGCATGAATCTCGCCATTGGAAGTGGCGTGCGCTGTTGGCGGGACGTGATTGGCCGCGGGAAGCTTCAAGGCGCCCTTATGAGCGCGGACGCGGCGCGCAGCCCGAGTTCATTAGGCTCATTGTGGCGCTGGCGTGAACGGCCGTGCGCCGCCGCCTCCCGTGCAGAGGTGATTTAATAAACGGTGCACAAGTAGCTACGATACGCAATATGCGCTCTAAATATGAAAAGGTTAATCTGGTAGTAACGTTGGATATATGGTTCGGCTCGGAGCCAATCCCAGGGTGCCGAGAGAGAGAGACAGAGAGAGAGAGAGAGAGGGGCACAGAAGAGGAGGATATGGAGAGAAAGAAAGTAAATGAATGAAAAATGCCAGTTGTGAGAAGGGTGAGAAACGATCCAAACACTATCAGATCAAGGCGAACAAACGGAGGGTTGACGGGAGGAAGAACTGAATATTTTTTTAAGGATGGTTAGTGGGCAAGAGCCATTGTATGGAACATGGTATTATACTATCATGTGTTAGGTACAGTAATACAGTGGATCCTATGTAAACTGGGAACCTGTCTTAACCGGAAAATTTCTCTGGCCCGGGAAGTTATATGGTATTTTACTTAACATAAAACGGAACCTGTCCAATGCGCAAATGGAACTGTTTTTTATGTCCTATAGGACAAAAAACCTTCAGAAAATGGAATTAACATGAATTTAACTTTTAGACAGCTCTAGATGAATTGATACGCAAAACAATTCCGTGCGTTTTAGCCTCTGGACGAGTTATTACGCCCAGTCAGGTTGTCGCTAAGAGCCTCCCGACAGCCTCTGGAAGAGCCTCCGTGCGCAGAACCGCAATGTCCCTGGAGTCTCTGGACGAATTCGCTCGTGCAGACGCGCTTTCGGATATCGCTAGGACAGTTTGATAACTGAGATGTCTTGTGCGATATCTATATGCGAGCGAGCTGAGCTAACGAGTGGCTCGCAGTGAGATGCATGACGCAAGACACGCGACTTACAGTCGGCAGGCCTGTAGCA
Source organism: Gryllus bimaculatus (assembly GCA_017312745.1). NCBI lineage: Eukaryota > Metazoa > Arthropoda > Insecta > Orthoptera > Gryllidae > Gryllus > Gryllus bimaculatus. The sequence continues at coordinate 1,861,020 of BOPP01000019.1, read as the reverse complement.
GGTAAAGCGTTAATGGGATTGCCAGAGACGTGAGATATTTGTACTGTAATGAATACATCTGCAATTCTGTTTTATATTCTCCATCCCATGTTATTTAATCGTGACAGACGGTTTGCGAAGAAACTTTAGCAGACAACGCAAAATTCGAACTTGAGGTCACTTGTCTCTCACGGCGTAGGCCATAGGGAATTTCCTCCTCCCAACTCGGAGCGTGGGAAGATATACGGGCATGTCTTTTACTCGCGGCTCTCCTTGCTACACTTCAAAATCGTAACCCCTCAGCCAGAAAATCAATACTTAAGGCAATGCGAGGATATCACAAAACCATAGTAATCTGGGTAAATGACCTATTGTGCGTTGAAAGGGTCAGAATGCAGTCCGATTACAGGCATTAGACAGTGAAATGATGTGCATATTTATATACTTCATCACCAGTTTAACACAGAAAAAAAACATAAAACTCTAACATTAGATGAAAAAGTCAAACTTAGGGAAACAAGAGAAATTCAGAAGCTGAAAACAAATGATGTTCCTTTCTGGTCTTCAGCAATCACATTTATGTGATTATCCGTGGGTTGATCCTGATGTTATTTTTTTGTAAAGTTCAATTACACTCAGAAATTGCACACACACCTCACGCACAATTGCCTGTAAGGCCAATAGATAATGACAAAATTAGATATCGATGTGACATACAACGATGATATCGAATGACCCCATGACATACACACAACTTAAAACAATTTATTCTTACGCAAAATTGAAACCCCAAGTCGTAGTGTCATTGCATTTTGGGTTTCCTGCCTCTGATATTCAATTCAGAATAAATTGTAACAATTAAAATGTATGTGTACATTTTTTTTAAATTTAATCAGTGATTTGAAAAGGGAAATAAGTCCTTGTTTCATAGTTTTGAGAAAGAAAACGTAATAAGATTCACAGCTTGCATCTGGAGCTAATGCTCTACATGAATGCGGAACTAGAGCAAGCACTCTAATGAACAGCTGAGAAAAAACTTTCTCTAAATGTAATCTGGATATTCATCCCCTTACGTCAACATGAATGAGTGGATAATACCAAAATACTCACGTGATATGAGAAAAATGTATCTATAATACATTAGCTATTTATACATGCAAGTTCATACCAAGCTTTCAATGAGAACTGCCCGGACAATCAAGAGAGTTGGTTGTATTCTTAACATAATTCGTTCAGAAGATTTTGAAATGTTTCATGTCTTTAATGTCTAATACTGATAGCATCAAAGCATTCAGGTGTTTCCTAGCTTATAATGCTAGTTCTTATGTGTGAGGATCAGTACCACCAACTCACATAGCACTAATAATTTCAAATTAATTACTGATCATGCAATTGAGATGGAGATGTGAGATTGGCAGACAGAAACAGAGAGAGGCAAAAGTAGACAGAGGAAGTCATAGACAGGAAAAGACATAGAAGCAGATAGAGACGCAGAGAGACCGAGATAGCGAGAGATACATGGAGAAATAGAAAAAGACAGACATAGAGAGACAGGTAGAAAAAAGATAGAGAGAGACACAGAAACGTTTTCTTTTTCACTAGGATTGAATATGAAAAAACCCGGTCAACGCCAAGTATTTTGCGTAGTATGTAGAAAGCTATGTAATGCCGCAGAAAACCGATTTCGAGATTTCAAAGGAAATACATTTTAAAAACCTCTGATACCGAAAAACTTTCTAAAACGTTCTTCCGTCCGTCTGTCCATGAGTCTGTCCGTCAGTCTATCCGGCCCTCTGTGAACACAACTAGCGCCTAAACCATACGTAGGATTTTTTTCAAAATGAATAATTCCCGGTCGATGTATCTTGACTCAAGGCGCAGCGAATTAGAAAAAAAATTCAAAATTTTGGGGTACATGACATTAAGTCCCTGAGATATTTTCAAAATTTTCTGAGAAATGGCTCCAATTTTTTTCTTTACAATTCTTGTAAAAGTAGACCAAAATACACTTATATAGGTGATGTATGACTGATTTTTACTGAATTTTTCAAAATTATAAAAGTTTGAATTTTTGGGCGACTTCCTACATCTACAAAATCGAAAATAGAGACTTTTCTTTCAAGTACAATTCGTTCAGAATAATTCGTTTTTTATGAGGGTCAGGTACACTTTTGAAAACTTAAGTGGTTTTCGTGCATTATTACATACAATAGTGCAATATTAATAAATAGCTGAAAGACTATTTTCTCAAAAATTGCCCAAATTGTTTTGTTTAAACTTGTTGTAGGGGTAATGGTGAATGTACTTACATTACATAAACGCAATTTTGCAGTATTTGTTTGCTCATTTCAAAAATAAAAAAAATTACTTTTCTCTCACATCGTTAATATTTACATTAGCTGCAATTAGTTCACATGATTGTACGTAATTATGAGAACATTATATGCGTAATTATGTGCTTTAAATAATGTCAAATAATGTTTCCCTATAACTCAACAGTTTTCTGTAAAAATGAGCTCCAAATTTCGTATTTTCAGAATTTCTCAAACGTTATTTTTGCCAAAAATGGCTTCATGTTTTTTAAACTATTCCAACTATTCACTTTATAATATGACGTAATGTCCTTTTGGAATATTCTTTTGTTTTTTAAAAAAATACACAAATATATATTTTTTGAAATAACACTCACACACATTTCCAACGATTAGTAAACACTATTACATGTGTGGATTAAAGTGTTTCAAATGAATTCTAATTAATTTCTCGAAAATTCAAAATTCTTCTGCGAAAATATCTGTTAAAATTCGCATTTACACTAAGACTTAAAACACTATTTTCTTAAAAACTGCTCGAAATATTTCAGTGAAAGTTGCTATTTAGGACGAGGTTTTACTCTTTTTTAATATTCTAATGCTATATTTCTGTTCTACAATTAAGAATCGTTAGTCTTGAGAGAATTTCAAAAAATGTACTGCGGGCGGCAATATATTGTAACTAGCAAGAGGATGGAGCAAGACCTAAAAGATAGCCCAGTCCAAAGAAGTTCGAAAATTAACTAGTGCAAGGAGGTCTGTGCCAATCTGTAGCACCATTAGATACAATTTGCATTCTAAACAATACAGTTTATTAAACATTAAAATAAAATAATTTAAGACTCAACAGGTTAGTTCAGATCTTCCATTTCTGCTGATTCGGCATAAAACCAAAAAAATTGAGAAAATCTAAAAAAAACTTATTTTGGGCGGTGATAGATAGCAGCTGCCATGTGTATGTGGCAAGTCCGAATAGATAGCTCAGCTCAAAGAAAATAGAAAACTAAAACGACAAAGTCTGTGCCATTCTGTAGAACCACTAGTTAAAAAATTACACAAAGGTATTTTTTTGAAACGTCTCTCACGCCTGTAATATTTATATTAGCAAGGATTTTAATACATTATTTGATTTATGAGTAGAAGTGTTTCAAATTATTTCTAATAAAGTATCTTAGAAAAGTCTTGAAAGTGTGAAAAAGATTTGCTAATTTTGCATTTACAGGTACGCTTAAACCCTATTGTCTCAAAAACGGCTCCAAATTTTTCAAAGAGAATTTTTTGACGAAGTTTGACTTTGTTTTAATTTTCACATTTCATATTCCCTGCTGAACGGAAATATTTCGGTTCTACCATTAGTGGGGCGTAAGATTGAAAAAATGTGAAATAATGTAGTTTGATGGGCGATAGATGACAGTTGCGAAGAGGAGGGGGCGATAACGAACAGCTAACCCCGATGGAAGAAATTTGGAAACAACTCATACGAGAAGGTTTGACATCATAATCCGGTCTTCAAGTCTGGTCGTGTTCAAAATGTAAATAAATGAGCAATATTTCCAAAATTTTGCAAAATTGTCATGAAACAGCTAATTTTGCTAACTTTTTAATTTCAAAATCAATTAATTTTTTCTTTAAACTTGATCCTCTTCTGATCCAAAAACGGTAAAGAGAGTGGTTCTAGTGCCATTTTTCAGCAAACTTGTGTTCCCGAAATATTTTTAAAAAATCGAAATTTTCGATTCGAATTTTCTGGGTTGATTTGATGCCCTCTTAGTTCACAAACAGATGTCATGACTACTTCAAATTATCCGAATTGTTCTCATTGTTGCCGATCATCATGATCGAATGATTCTTATGAAAGGAAATATATTTAAAGAAGGTAATGGCTTTATCTTAGAACCAACACATATATTACTTTAAAAAGCTGATCGATGATTATGGTATTTAAAACTTGGACTCTTACTTCGAATTAATTAATACAAGCATTTGTAATTTTTTTCTTGCTTTTCTCAATAGTGCTGCAAGTCCAGTATATTTAAATTTACGCAGTTTTATTCGTAAAAATTAAGAAATGACTACTCTTCCTGACTATCGAAATAAATGTAGATATACTCGTACATCACAAGTGCTTCCTTTGCTTAATTGGATTTTTTCAAGTTATAGCTGAGGTGTTGGTAGGGCACAAATGACGATATTTCAATATTACGTAACTGTTACCAATAATGCGAGAAAGTATGTGCTTAGTAGCTGTGGTATCACCTTTAGTTCTTCGGTACCAAGGACACACAAAACATGAATTCTGATACCTTTACGAATTCGGAAATGTTATTTTAACATGTGAGGTTAAATGATAATGTAAGGTTCATAGTGCTCAATGATTTCATCGTTGCATCTTTTACGTTCTGACTGTGTGTCAATTGCTCTCTTCAGCCCCTTTGTATTTGCATCAACTTTGGAGTTTTCATTTCAGCCTTGCTTCAAGTTGTAGAGCTGTAACGGGATCACAAAAGAAAGCTCATAAAGTTCTGTTCAGACCTGGAAAGCTCGCCTTCTCGAGCATTTCGAGCATCCCTCACAAAGCAGTAAAGAGAATTGAGACGTGAACGATCGGGAGATTGCGAGGAAAAGTAATTCACACTCTATGTAGAAATTGAAACCTTTTAGATTCAGAGCGCTTGAACTAACATGAAATGAGATATCTCTCCCGATAAAACTAGTAGGGAGGAAAACGTATGTTAGCATTGATGACTATTGATCGTCTCCGTTCGGAAGTTACAAAAGCTTCTTGCGATTCTGTAGATTGATTCATGTCAATTGCATGTCATTAGTCATCAATCCATGTCAGTGGCATGTCAATTTCTAGTCATTAGTCCTGTTAGTGTAGTGAGTATTTCTTGTGCGTGTAGGTGGCGGTATTCCTCCCCCGCTGGATGGGGAAATCCGGATGAAACCTGCACGTCATTTTGCGAGTATGGACCGGAGAAGCCATGGAAAACCAATCAAAGCAGCTGCCCGCTATAATTCGCTTCCAGTCAGTAGCGGCTGAATTCAACTAGCTCTCAAGCTAGTATCAAAAATTCGCTTCTGTAGGGACTCGATGCCATGGAAGAGGAAGCAGAGCCAAGCGAGCAATTTCTGACGTGGTGTGAGAGCACAAGCTAGTGGTGGGCTTTTGGCAGTAGTGGTGGAGGAAATAAAATGGTGATGGAAGACCTGGAGTAACAAGGGATTTGAGTCTGGATCGGCGAAGAGGCAGGATGGACATCAAATGTCCATTTGCTAGATGAGCAGTTTGCTTACGATGTATGATGACTGCGACTAAGAGAGAGTAGAGAAGAGCAGATGAATGGTAAAGGGATTATTTGAAAGATGACAGTGAAAGATGAAAAGTTAATTGGCCAGATAGTGAACATGAATAATAATGACGTTATAGTTGACAGTGCAATGCAAATCAAGAATAATGGAAGATGATGAGAGAATCGAAGAATGAACTATGAAAGCAAAAATGCATTGAGAGAAAACGAAAATAACGAGAAGTAGCACAGAATAATGAAGAATGTGGTACGCAGAAAGGAAAATGAAAAGAAACAGTGATGGATGCAAAGACCGAATGGTGGGAGAATGAAATGAATTCTCTTCGTCAGACTTATGGGCGCAGGGCAGTCGAGGGTCGAAGGGTGAGTGGTGGGGAGAGGCAGGGTGGAGAAGGGCAGAGCGAAGAGCCGGGTTGCCGGTGCCGCCCGGCGCGGCGCGGCGTGTCAAAGGTCACGGGTCGCGAGCAGAGCCTGCGTCGGGTGCGGGTGCGTTCCACAACCTGCAATAAGCGCGGGGCCTGCAGTAGGTTAACGTGGAACATGGGCGTACCTTGACACTTTTTTCGGGAGAGGATATAGGCAATTTGAAGGTCCATGTCGACTGGTTAATGATTCTGGGTGCGCCAACTGCTACGTTCATTAGTCCCATAAGTGTAGCGCATGTTTTATCGAAGGCGGTGGCAGTGATCTTCCCCCGCTGGTTGGCGAGGCCCAGCGCCGGCCTACACGTTGGCTTGCAGGGTTTACCCCAACGCGGTATCTCCCACTACCAGGGCCCAGCCTTAGCAGCGGCAAGCTCTAAGCCCACTGTGGAGTCTCATGTCTACAACACTCCGCGATGCCCCTTACGTGAAGTAAAAACACGACGTAAAGCGAAAATGGGACTGTATACCCTTCACGCACAATCTTATTTCCCCCCCCCCCCTCATCTGTTTTCTTTGCCGCCTTGTTCTCTTCTCGCAATATATCGTGGAAAAATCATACATTTACATTTCTCATACTTATTATTATAATCTAAATAACACGATACGTAGTATATTCATTTTTTAGAACTATTTTCAGGAAAAATATTGTGTTTTTTTCTCCTCAAAAAAGACATTTATTTTTAAAAACTTCAAGTTCAAAATTGAAAGAAAATCTTATCACAATATTGTCAAGAAAATGAAAATATCTTAAGGATTGTTCATAATATTCACATTTCGCAATTTGTTTAAATACAATATCAAGTATATGTTTTTCAAGAGTAGCGATTATAACTGCTAACAGACATAACAATCTTATTCTAACATGTGAATAAAAATAGCTTTATATCACGAAATAACTGGGTAAGCAAGATAATTAAAGATGATATTCATGTGATCAATATATTATCAAATAGCAGGTGAATTTCGAATCTGTTGACCAACTTGATAATAAGATTTTTGTGTGGAAAAAGGAAAAACAGAACAAAAAGTATATCTCCAACATTATTTTTTTCAGAAAAGACTATAGGTTTTCGGTTCTTATGTAATGATTCACGGGCACTACAACATTGATGATGTACGTCATAGCAGTATATAGAATAGTGAGCCAGAATATGGAAATTGAGCGCTCTGAACTGTGAGAATAGTGTATTTCGCGTAATGCACTTGTAGACTTACGTTCAACAGACTTTTTCCGCAGCACATTCATTCAAAAGTAATTCCGCGAAGGTTGTTGGATTATTTCCTTAACACTCGGTGTAGAAAACTATTATTACTCTAATAGAACAAACTTCCTCGTATATTGCTAACGTTTATACAACAATTAGAATAAATAGTATAATATTCTAACTTCAACTCTACTAACACTTCAGACGTCCATATTTTCACGCAACCTTCGTGAAAATATTTCCTCTGAACGTCGTAAAAAGCGCTTAAAATCAAACAGTCGAACTTAGAAACTATGATAACAAATTAAGATATGTTATATTAGGACTGGCAATGGTACGTCACGACATTAGAACACAGTACTACTTATTACTACACATGTTTTATTTTCCACTGCATAATCACTACATTACAAGTCAACAGATTAGAACTCTCTCAAAACTGTACAAAAAGAACAAATCGCACCACATGCATAGAAAACCCGAGAAAGTTTCAAAAAGTGTCGCCAGAAGTGCAATAGTCGAACTGGATGAAACCAATACTAAAAAATGAAGCATGCATCATATTTTAATACACATTACATCCAGAGGGGTTTCTCACTTTTTGCTATCGACAATAACGATTCGAAAATGACCGTGTAAAACGGGCTTTATAGTCTTCCATTGATTTATTTTCTAACCTTAAAGAATCACATGAGGAGTTTGCATATTCGATAAAGCTATGGGTTTATTTCTTGAAATACTTGCTGTAAATGCGAATTTTTCTGAATAACTGACGCTTTTGCATGACTGTGTATGAAAAGTGAAAATGTATTTCTCTTTTCTTGGAAACGAGGCATTCGAACATTTTTGAAATTATCGAGGAATGATTTTGAACAATGTTCCGGGAATGCGCGTTACTGCCGACACAATTAGTCGCAGACATTTCGAATACAATGGGTGCTAAAGTAACTGTGTAAATACGGATTATTATTTACTATTATATTAATTATTTTTAATGTGTGAGTCAGAATCAGGCTACGCTCTCGATGGTTCAATGTACATATTTTAAATACAGTCCTGAGACAATAAATAGAATTAAAGCTCTTTGTATCTACTTTCACTGGTTACATCTGCACATCGCATAGTAGAAACTTCGTAATGGATAACTTTTTCAGTGGTTTTGATCTTTATTTTTTTAGTAATAGAACAATATGTATTCGATTCTACAATAGAAATAACTGATATTCGATTTAATTTCAAAATATTCAAGGCGTGGTTTTCATTTTTCCTCACTTAACTTACAACTCTAAAACTAATACGGGTTTCTTCATGCACTTTTTACCACGTGAAGAAAATCCACCAGAACAAGCATAGTGCAATAAAATGCAGTCATCTAATGATTTGGGAGTTGACAACTTTTCATTTAGTGACCTACCGCTATGCTCTCTAGAGAGGTTTATTCAGTCGTAAACATGTGTATTTGTAACTGAGAAAACGTCAGAGGCACATTGTGTTATTCTCCAATACGAAGATATTTACATCACGTTAAACATATTTTCAACACGCGAATATCGCATTTCACTGCTGTTATTAAATGCCATTTCACACTATATGCAAAGCAAACAGAAATATTCAATGCCAGGACCGGACGAAGGAGCAAATAATTCAAAGGAATCGTGAGCGAAAGCGACTCAGAGCATTTCGTTTATGTTTACTCGGTGCGAGGAATTTCCGCGGTAATACAGAAGCCAAAAGTAGAATGAGGTGGTTAATATTTCATACGGTCTTATTTGCATATCCATTCATGCCAGAGCTACCTAATAATCTCGTCGATCTGCTGCTACATACGGAATAGAAACTAGAAATGGAGAATAAAGGTATGTCGTTCAAAATAATATTAAGTATGCAAAATATATTATAACTTCTGTAGATGTGATTAAATATAATTTATTAATATAAGTTTCACGTTCAATTTTTGTAAAATTACATATTTGATGATCAATGTAATTAATTTGAAATGCCACTTATTTTCTAAATCTCTCCATGAGCATATTGATTTCACAATATACTTAGTAAACACTAATGATTTCAAGGTAAGATGAGCTTATATTTTTCAGAAGCAAGTTTACTATATTTCTTGTATTAAAAACAGGACATCACCAAAAACCAAGAGTGAATTAACAGTAAAATCAATAAATACTTTCATTCTAACACGTTTTACGCATTTGTAGGAAACATTCTTCACGAATATATTTAACAGAAGAATATCGAATAGAATACAAAAATTTAGTTGGCTCAATAGAAATACAGAGCCTAGACACTAATAATTGCTTCACTACGCTATCAAATGGTTATTGCAATTACCAAGCAACTATTAGTGTAGTCAAAGTAATAAGCAGACAGGTCTCCACCTCCAACTCAGGCAAGACAAATAAACTGCAAAAAAGTGTCCATTGAATTTTTCATACAAATAATTCTTCTTAGTTGCATGATAGTTTTGAATTAACAGCTTTTTGTATAATTTAAAAATGTCACGGAAAATAGAAAATTCAGATACGAAAATATGATTAATGCCAATATTAGTTCACATGATATTACCAATAAGGCAACTTCCATTATTTTACAAGAAATCCGACATTTTTACTCTTAAATACATTTATTTTAATATAATGATCAAAATGCGCAAGGGTACCAATTTTTATTAATTTAATAAGAAGCTTAGAGTCAGTTATGTAAAGCTGCAAAACTTTTGCTTTTTGATAGAAATATCTTTTTTGATTCCTGATATCGAAGTAGTGGTTTTTAAAAGTCTATGTTTGTGAGTTTGTCCCTACGTTCGTGCGTCGGTCGGCTCCTCTCCGTTCATCCACCCGCTCGTCCACTCGTCCGCCCACGCATTTCCCTAACTTCCCGCGTGCTAGTCTGCCCGTCAGTGGATTTGTCCGCCAGGCCCAACCCAATCGACCGCCCGCCCGCCCATCCTTCCGTCCGTGCGACCGCTCTTAAGCAAAGTTTCTCGTTCATTTAGTACTAAAATAGACAGTTTCACCTGCCCTCAAATTCATCTGTTCATAAACAATTAAATGTCTCAGAGTTTAGCTCATTTTTCACTGTAAACTTTACACACCCAATGTGCGACCTGTATTGTGCCACACACAGTTGGACAATGCTGATGTGAACGCGTGCCACCTTTAGGATCCTAACCAAAAAGTGCTCTAATTATGAATGGTATGTGGACAATTCTTCAGTTCTTTTTAGTAACCACGGAACTTTTAAGTGCATTCAGTGCTATGGAATTATGGCGCAATGGAATAATTAACTTCCCTACTAACGCTTCTCATATCTCAAGAAAATGTTGGTAATGTTTGCTCTAGATCTGCGTTATTATGATAAATTGAAAATTTAACTCCTACAATTTAATTGCTTGAAGCTGAGGTAAATAAAGGCAGTGAGCTTCACGTTGATGTTCTTGATATTTTATTCTTACTTTCTCGTACATGTTCGTATTTACAGACTAGAAAACATAGAGCAGAGCAATCATACTGCGGTAAATCGATTACAAAATTTGAATGTATATACGGAATCGTTTTCAAAAAACATTGCAAATCACATTATCTCACTTCGGCTTGGCTGGTTTGGACCTATGTAAAATGCGAGAAGAATGAATGTCAAGAATATTTATTATTAGTACCTCATTGCAGCAAGAAAGAACGCCAGACCAAAAATCAGGTAGAAAGATGATGTTTTGAAGAACATTGAGAGACTAGGGATTAGGAAATGGCATGACGTGTTCAACATTGAAGAAAATGGAAGGCAATTTTGAAAGAGGCAAAAATGTCCTAGCGCCTTATAAGAATATTCGCACACTTTTTGGGACCTCCTGAAACTGAAAAAGTTTTTTTCCAAAACATCCATCCATTTGTGAACAATAGTAACGCCTGAATTTTTCGTAGGATTTTGATTGATTGATGGATTGTTGACTCCCGGTGAACTGCTACGGTCATCAGTCCCATGCGTGAATCACATGTTTCATGGCGGGAGGTGGCGGTGATCTGCCCTTCCTCCGTGGGGAGATCCGGCGTCGACCTAAAGCGACTTGCAGGGATTTTCCCCGTCGGGTATCTCCCCCCAATGGTTCACTGCCTAGCCGGGACAAGTTCTAAGTTCCCGACTGACCTCCTGACAACTGTGTAGTGTAGTGCGTGTTTGTGTACGTAAGAAGGTGAGTAAAGGACAAGAAAGAGGAAGGAAACATCGCGCAATGTCCATGGTCCGTTTGTTAGGGTACTGTTCCGGCATTCGCCCGGCGTTGATCAGAGAAATCACGGAAAGCTATGGATCAGAGCTGCTGGTCGCTAGAATTCTTCTTCAGACACAGGCTCAACTCGACCTAACTATGTAGCTAGTATCAAAACTCCTGTCTCAGTCGGTACTGGAACCCTAGGATATCGCGATCAGAGGCACTGCAGTGACCTCAGCTGATGTCCTGAGCAACTTTTGTCAGTAGGATTTTTGTCAAAATGAACTTCATATAAGGTGACAAATTAAAAATGGCAACGTAGAGACATGACAGCTACAAAATTATAGAATTACTTCATTGTTACACGATAACGAGTGTGTTGATGAATTAGCTTGAAAATAATTAGTTTTTCCATTTTACGCACTACGATTTCTAATGTGTTTTACAAGTGACGGTAGGAGTGTGTTACAGAATTGCGTTATTTAAAATATTACGCAGTCGTTACTAATATGAGAAGGTACGTCTTGTCGCACTGTTACTTTTTAAAATAGTAATAGTCTTCGCGTCATTTTACATGAAGCAAAGGCTATTTAAAAACAATTTTTTTTCAAAAACCACTCAAAACTTTTTTAAATAGTGCGAATTACGCTGATATATTTGGTGCAGTTGGGAGTTTAGACGAACTGTGTGAATATTGCTATTTTAAATGAACAATTTTTATAACACATAAATAAATAGATAAATATATTAAAAGATAAATAAATAGATAGATAGGAAAATAGCTAAATTAATATATAAATAAAAATGTAGATAGCTAAATAAATAAATAGATAAATAGGCAGATAAATAGAGGAAAAACTTTTTTCCTTAGTGTATGAAAAAAGCAATAACTTGCTCTCTTCTTAGAAGGCAGCAAACCACAACACGAGTTCACATCTTACAGTCTAATCTACCTACTAGACACGATGGGAAAGGTAATTGAGGGCCTTAGACTGCAAAGACAACAGACTAGAGGAATCACACGGTCTGTCGGAAATGCAATATGGCTTTCGAAAAGGTGGATCAAGAGTTGACGACATAAAAGCAGTCGTAGAAAAGGTCAGAGAAGCCAAAGAGGGAGCAAAGAAAGAATTCTGTGCCCTCGTAACGCTCGCTATCAGGAACGCCTTTAACTCGGTCAAATCGGAGAAGATTATCAAGTCTCTGATAGATAAGAACATCCCAGAGTACCTCACCAGTATGATAAGGAGCCACCTAAGCGACCGAAAGACAATTTACGAAGGTGAAGGACAACCTATTGAAATTGAGATGACCTTTGGTGTTCCACAAGGTTTGAAACTTGGTCCTGTCTTATGGAATATTATGTACGACAGTCTACTGAGCAATAAAACCTCCCGCAAAAGTCTCGATAGTGGGCTTCGCAGACGATTGCACAATAATAGTGGCAACGGTGCGGAAACATCGGCCCCTACTAGAAGTCATCGGTGACGACATTCTGAGAAGAGTGCATGAAGATGGCTAACGATACAAAGGGCTGGAAGTAGCTGCCCATAAACGAAGCCATTGCGTAATCACAGACAGACGATCTTCTCCAACCCAACTTTCTTAATAGACAAAGAAAAAATACAATGGGGTCGTAAGAGCCTTCGCTACCCTTGGCATGGAAATTGAAAGGAAGCTAAGTTTTGGACCCACGTTACCCGAGACGACGGAAAAAGCCTAGGAAATAGCAAAAGCATCGCTTTTCAGATTGATCGCCGACACGCCACGAGTTTCAGGAACAAGACGAGACGAATTCTTATGAGTGTGATGCACTCAAAAATGCTCTATGCATCACCGATCTGGGCAGAAGCTCTTCAGAACAAGAATTTGAGAAGGAAAATGCAGTCTGTCCAGAGGAAAGGAACTCTACACATAACATCGGTGTATAGAACTGTATCCGGAAGTGCTGTTCTTCTGTTGGCGAACGTCCCTCCTATTGACCTACTTCCTCTATAAAGGAAAGAAGTTTACGACTACTCCCATGAGCAAGAGGGCAACGGAAGGCGAACGCACCAAGACACGGATAGCGCAATTAAAAAAGCTAAAGAAACCGTAATGCGCCGCTGGCAAAAACGCTGAGAGCGAGAGGACACTGGCAGATGGACTCATAGGCTCATCCCGAATGTATCAAAATGGACAAAAAAGGCAAACACGGATCCGTGACATACCATTTAACTCAGGCATTCACAGGACATGGATGTTTTAAGGCTTACCTTAAAAGATTCAGAAAGATCAGCGGTATGCTGCTACTGTAGCCATGAAGTGGATGCCGCCGAACATACACTGTTCCATTGCCCGAGATGGGACACGCTAAGGCATCGCATGATATGGGAGGTTGAGTGTAAAGTCTCACCAGAAAACATAGTTACACTAATGATCTGTAACAAGGGGAAGTAGACAGCAATAGCGAGATATATCACCGCTATTCTCAAGAGGAAGGAAGAAGACGAAAGAAACCAGTCATAGTTGAACCTAAACAGTACCTAGAAGTAATACAGCTGGCACCATCCTGAAGTAATTCATAATTGCGGTTACGGGGTGGAAAACGTCAGGAAAATAAAGGGTTTGTGATTTTAGTGGGTAAAAATCACTCACTGTTAAGGAGTGCGAGCTCCTATTCGTCTTTTGAAGATTTCCACAGTTCCCCTCCTAAAAAAAACAGATTGATAAATAGATAAATGAATATAAAATGAACTTAGTCCATGCAACTTAGAGATATCATGAAGCGAGTGGTTCTGCAATTCCTGCAGCTGATAAATCATTCAAATAAATTGAGCAATAACTGTGTGGGACGTGTCACGCGCAGCGGAGGCCTCCTGCGCACTTGGGCTGCGCGCGGGTTGCGAGTGCGCCCCCGCCGGCGAAGGACGTGGGCCGCAGCGCGGCGCTTCTCGCAAGTGTGAGCATTTCGCGGGAAGTTGGCTGAGGTTGGCGGCGAGGGTGACCCTGTTCCAGCGTCCGCCAGGGCGTGGGCGGGCGTCCGGCCAGGGCCACTGGGAACTGCCGTACACTGCGCCCCGCAGCAGCAGCGACGCTCTTTACAAAAGCGCTGTCCGCGCTCAGCGGCCACGTCTTCTAACGCCGCTGAGCGACCAATTCCTTGGTGTTCCCTCCTTGTTGAGGATGCAGGAGTACTAGCCTAAGCATCTAAACACCTCTGCTCGTTCCTTCCTTCCTCACATCACTTGAACTGTAGTCCGAAGCTACTACTTATAGATATTATACATGAAGGGAAAGCATATCAGGTAACCCGTTAAATCGTTCTATTGGTCCTATATTGCGAGTGAGGTTGACTCCTAAAATTGTTTCTTTTATTAATTGTAATGGTTTCATTGGACAGAAGCGTTTTCTTAAGGATTCTGTTCGAATTTTTATCAAATTGTATTTACATAAAAATGCCTGTGAAAAAATGCTATTACTAGCCAAGAAAACATTGAAGATTCTAATGTATGACAAACGTACCTTTTAAATCCAGTCCAGAAATGCTTATCTCTGAGGCCGAGATATGGGAGAGATGCTGGAGAGATCAATGTGTGAAATTATGAGAAACAACCTTTCGGCTGCATATCTTGGTTAAGACAGGATTGTTAACCTTGAATATCAATTAGGAGGGATAGGATGACTTTATTATATTAGAATGATGATCAGGGGTGAAAAAACTAAGATTATGGTAGGTGATTCCTGGAACCATCCCAGAATTCGCCTTGTGACTGAGAAAAAACACAAAACCCCCGTCAGAATGGCCTGGAAATACAGAAACGGAAAAACACGTTTAAGAATACCCGTATGCCGAAAACGTTTTATTTTTCACAATGTCTATCTCCCTGTTGTGTGTGAATCCGGACCTCCTGATCGCAAATCCAGAGCGCTGAGCCACTTCGCTCGGTACAAATATGTGTCGAATAATAAATAATGGTAGATATTAAATACTATTACAAAACTGTAAAAAGAGTTAGAATATATATGCTTCTACTCGTAGAGAATGAGGTGATGTTTTTATTAATCATCACCTTATTCATCACCATCAATTGTAATTATCAAATATTTAAAGCATTTATTACAGTGTTTCGTATATTTTTACTTTCTCGTAAATGTACATATATACGGAGGAATTATACGTAGTGCAGAAAAAGGTTTTTAATCCTGCGGAAAATCGATTTCGATTTTTCAACGGAAATACACGTTTACGAATCGCCGTATGCCGAAAACGGTTTTTTTTTCACAATGTGTGTCCGCCTGTTGTCTGTGAAAAACTCTGTGCCTGAACTATAAGTAGAATGTTTTCCAAACTAAATAAAATCATGCCTACCAGACCTCATTCGAAAATTTGCGATTTTGAAAAACATTTATTAATATTTGTGGTACCTGTCCCCGAGACATTTTTAAAATGTTCGCGACAATGGCTTCAATACTTTTTAAAAAATTTCTAGAATTAACAATTGAGTAAAATTCACGTACAATAAACAGGTTTCCTTGGTTTTGGAGGTCCGATTTTCTCGCTTAAATCTCAATTTTCGAAAATTTCAAAAGACATTATTTCGGCGTCTTCCTACAACTCCAAAATTTAAGATGGACATTTCGATTGACGGTAAAACGTCTGTCTGTGAACAACTCTAAGAGTTAAACCGTTTGGCCCTTTCAATTTCAAATCGATATTTTAATTTAGGGGGTACTTTACATGAAACCCTTTGGGTATTTTCAAAATTTAAAAAAATGACGTCATTGATTTTGACGCAATTTTGTTTTTGGAGTGTTTTGTGTAAATTAGAACGTGTATATTATTTCATATTTTACATTTCTTTGTTCTTTTCTTACATTGAAGCTTTTGTTGTAGTTTAAAATTAATATTTTAGAAACTTTTTAAAACCTATTTGAAATAAATATGAAGTAGAGATAGCTAGGTTTCAGTCGCTCTTTTTCAATTTATGCAGTTGGATGCTGCGTAAGCTAGCATTTGTATATTATTCATATTTAATTTTTATACATTATTTTTGTTATTATTATTATATTTATATTACATTTATGTTATTTCATTTTAAATTGCGTCCCTTGATTGTGCTAAATGTGAAAACGAATAGATGAGCGGTCATTGTTGGTTGTTGTAACGCCGCACAGATAACAGAATGCAATAATGACGGCTGCTTTCCGTTCGCGATAATATAAACTAATACTTTTATATATTTGTAGAATATTACATCTAATGTTTAATAATTACTATTATATATTTTTCAATTTTTTTGCATTTGCTTGCCTACGCTATCAGTATCGTATTATTTATTAACTCTTAATTATTTTACTTGCTCACATACATCTTATTTTTCGCGCAGCAAGTTCTACGATTTTAAATGCGATGAAAAAACAGTTCAGTGACAAATTGTGGTGTAAATCGTATTACATAACCATTACTAATGGCGAGTACGTGCTTTAGCATCACTAGTTTTCAAATTTCGAAATTTTTCTTTCAACTTTTGTTATGAATAGTGCAGTTAGTGATCTGTAAGAAAACATAAACGCTATTTTGCGCTATTATTTTGTTTTTCCAAAAATTACAAACGTATTTTATTAATTCCCTCACGCCATTAATATTTACATTAGAGGCATTGTTTGCACACTATAACATTAATGAACACATGTGCTTTAAATGATATCATATAAAGTTTCTTGAAAACTCAACAGTTTCCTATGAAAATGTGATCAAAATTCCGAATTTTTAGAAATATTCAAAAGCTCTTTTCTCAAAAAGGTTCCATTTTGTTAAAAATTTTGTCGTACGGGTAATGCAAAAAGCACAAGAAATGAAAGTTATTTTGCTGCACTCTTCAAATACAATGCTTTTGAAAAATATATCTCGCTATTGATGTGCTTATTTCCAGAAATTTGTATCCATTATTGCATTTGTGAATATAAGAGCTTCAAAAGTCTCTCAATGAAATTTTTCGAAAACACAAAAGTTTTCCGTGAAAACGAGCTTTGATATTGCATTTACACTGACCCTCTAATGACATGTTCTTTGAAACGGTTTCAAAATTTTCTACGAATATTTTCATTTAGGGCAAAGTTTTACTCTCCTTTAATATTCTTAACGTAATATTTCTGTTCTAACATTAAGAATTCTATGTCTTGAGGAATTTGAAAAAACAATGTCCTTCGGGCGGCAATAGTTTGTAGCACAGACCGTAGAATTTCGAAAACTAACTAGTACGAGGAGGACTGTGCCAATCTGTAGCAACACTAGATAAAATTTTCATTCCTGACCATAAATTTTATTAAACATAAAAATAAAATAATTTAAAACTGAACGTGTTACTTCACATCTACCATTTATGCTGTCTCCGCAGTGACCATGACATCGTCGTTTCGACAGTAGCGAAATTTTCGATACTAGCTACAGCTTGGTAGCTGTCCAAAGGACCATTCTAGCAGCCACTTTGCACTCGTAGGTAGTTTTCCGTGGTTTCTCCTATTAATATCAGGCGTATGCTGGTGTTGTTCCCTCAAACGTGTCACGGAACGCACGTGATCTTCCCTACATTACACTTGGCTCTTTCTTTGTCGATTCCTCGCAGAAAACATTGGAGAGGGATGCTTCACACTCATTGATTATGACGAATTTCTTCTTCGAGTGGAGAAGAAACACCTTTGTTGTTTTAGTTGTTTCTGAGCGATAGGAAGACGGGGGCAGGGGTATTCTGGAATTCCCTGTCAACGCTAGATTGACCTGATCAAGTGTTGTATCGGTTGGGGAGAATATCGACCAGAGATTCTGTAACAGAGACACACGAGGCGTGATTAATGGTCCCGAGAAAGGTAACTGAGCTGCAAACAGGACCATTTGCAGACTCTCAGGCAGGGAAGGAGCCTTTAGGTGGTCCGCAACAATTGGTAAACCGGGAAAAGAATACATACAGCACACTAAAATGTCTCTGGGAAGGGATGCTTGATTGATTGGTAGATTAGTTTGTGTTTCCGGGCTCGTCAATTGCTATTGTCTTTAGTTTCGTAAGTTTAGTGCACTTTATATTGCAGAATGTGTTAATGTTCATTCCACGCTATAACGTGAGGTCTGGAGCCGACCTACCCCACGGCATAACGTAGTTTCTCCCTCTAGGTATCTCCGCCATCGAGGTATCACGTAGACAAGCACTGAGCCCCCGACTGGTCCCCTAATTCGTGTGTTTATGTGGAAGGGCAGAAGAGGGAAAGATCGCTCATGACCCGCGATCGGTATGTTAGGATGCTGCTCCGGCATTCGCCTCTTATTAATTGAGAAAACGACGGAAAACTGCCAAGAGAACAGCTGTTTGCTAGAATTCTCCTTTACACAACAGAATTTTACCTCGTCAGTGTAGAGCCAAAATACGCCACCTCAGACCTCTTCGACAGAGACGTTGCATTCACAACCGTTTTTGCCAACTCAGTCGGTATGCGAAATGAGAACTGCGTTTCGGGAAATATCAAACATTGACATTAGGTGAGGAAAAATACACTTGGGTTGATAATGGACATAATTTTGCTTGTCATGCTTCCGTTTTGAAATTGACCATCCTTGACGTAGAGCTTTGCCACTATGGTTTACGAGATGCATTAGGCCTCTTTACAATGAGACGATTGAGTCATAGAAATCTCTCGGCATGCAAGCACTACTCGTACCAGTCGAGGCAATTTCTCAGTATGTGGGTGCAGTGGCCAGAATCATCAGAAAGTCAAGGCTTCAAAGGGAATAAAGACAAACCAAAAGATCTAGGTAGAAGCTCATGACATCTCTTGAATATATTTACTTCGAGGAAAAAATAAATTTAGTTCCAACAGAAATTAAATGCGAACTAGTTCCAAAATCCTATTCTCCACAAAATGTATTAGACATTTACTGCCTTCTTTACTTTCAATACATTGTGAATTTCATCTATTTATGCTTGAATTACGCCGTGGACACTTAAAAAGTACCAATATATTCTAAAATTGTTGGCATGACTTAAATTATTTATTATTTAGCCAATGGCACGAGTAACTGCTGGCCTATAAAGTCGAATTATTTGGATATTACTGATATCTGAAAAACAACTAATGGGTGGATGGGCTAACAGCTTCCGTGTATTCTTCTAAAACCTAAGTAAACCACGAGACATACTTTAGCTGCATTGAGTTCGTTATGGGTTGCAGAACTAAACCTCGATTATCATATCGAGTTCCTCACTGAATTCCTCGTCACCTTCTAAGAAAGAGGCTTCGCTCTTCCCGGAACTCATTCAGCGACGCGGGACGGAAGAAACTTTGTGTATCTTGAATTCGCGGAGCTGGGGGCGGGAGCGGCTTGGAGCCCGTGGATTCTGCGGATGGGGCGGGGAGAGCCATCTGAATATCGGAGCCAATAAAAGTCACTTAAGAAGAGCAGCAAACAGCAGAGGCGGCAGAGGCGAGGGCGGGCGGAGATGGCGCTGGCAAACAAGTGGCAAGCGCCGCGGGGTGGGGTGAGAGCCGGTGGGCGGTAGCGCGAGGGCGGGCGGACTGGGGGAAAGCAAGTGAAGCGGAAGAGGAAGGGAAAGCTGAAGGAAAGGGATAATGCAGCGAAGGTGGAAATAGAGCACGGCGGAGCAGCGTGGGAAGGAAGAGAGATGTATTGATTTGAGGAAAGAAAAGTGGACAGTTGGGAAGATTACTGTTTGATATACTATTTATTCTACCATTAGGGTTGAACTACTCATAGTTCTTACATACAAGTACTATATGCACATACATACTTATATTCACACACACGTCCCTCGCATATTCATTCAATTGCATGCACAAAAAACTATGGATAAATATCGTACATAATACCACAGGAAAAGAATATTCAATACAACTAGATGCATACTTATTTTAACAATTAGTACACTCATTTGCATAGAAAATATCATAGTAATTTAAAATAACGTAGCAAACCAGAACCAGAATAGCAAAACCAAAACAAAGAGGGAGAGAGAAAAGGAGAGAATCTCTTCCACACTGTAAAGTGCAATAGTATACAGAAAACAAGGTCAGATTCAACAGAGATATACAGAGAAATAACTAAGGAATGGAGTGGAGATACAATGAAGATGACATATAGGTGCAATATAATCCTTCGAACGGAAACTGTAACAGCAGGAGAGAAGCCATCCACCAAACATAAGGAACACCGAGCATCTCCAGCGCGCTGCGGACGCCGTGTCTGACGGGGAGGGCCCGGGGGTGGGTGGTTTACGGCCGGTGGCGGGGCGTGGGCGGGCCGGGGAAGCCAAGGGTGCGTGGGCAACAGGGCCACCGCGACCGCCCACGCGGCAGCCTCGTGGCGCCCGCTGATCGCCATTCGCCCACGCCGGAAAACGGGATCGCCTTTCTGGCAACCACGCTGACCCTTCTCGCACGGCGCTCCCAGAAGAGGACAGCGCCTCGCGCCTCGCCTCGCCTCGCGACTTGCCTAGCCACTCGCTTCACACTCGCCTCGCCACTCGCTCCGCCACTCACCTCTTCGCCTCTCGCATCCTCACTCGCGTCGCGCTAGCCTCGCAACTCGTCTCGCCTACCGCTTGCCTCGCCTTGTCTCGTAACTTGCATCGCGCTAGCCTCGCCACTCGCCTTGGGCGCGACTCGCTTCGATTGGACTCGACTTTTCCCACCTCACCTCCCACGGGTTCCCGCGCAAGGGCGCAGCCGCCCACCGGGTTCGCTGATCTGCGAAAGCGCACCTTCGATTTCTTCCGCGGAGGCGAATGAAGAGGGCTGATCTCCCGGTGGCTTATTGGTGTCGGATCCCAGAGATTCCCTGACTCAACGAGTTACGAAAAATGACACCGAGGAAGGAAAAACGACTTTGCAATGTGATAATAATGTTGCAAGGCTATTAGTGGAAAGTATATTTCTATTAAATTTTCCGATCAATTAAATCTATTGAATTTTTCTGTCTTGGAATACTTTGCATTCTTACTTGGACTGCTAGAAAATGAAGAACACAGAAAATGATGAGACATGAATAAATTATCATGAGTTGGTGCGATTATTTTATATACAATCTATTTGTTACAAAGGATATCAATGTTTACAATATACGAGTATATGATGAGTCATTTTAATAATAACGCTGATATAATACGCCTCTGAATATTCTTCATTTTTACAGTGATTACTTTTTTCATAATATTCAATTTTATCATCTCTCTTTAACATTTTGTTAGTTATTAATAATATATTTTAATTTCATTTCATAGTCAAGATGGTCTTTCGTACTATCAATCACCCTATCCAATCAAGATGGTCTTTCGTACTACCCTATTCAATCACAATGTTTCTGGTTTATTTTATCGTCAGTTAATAGGCAGAAATATGAAACAGTAAGTAATTACGTAGTGTTAACTC
This sequence comes from Gryllus bimaculatus, assembly GCA_017312745.1. Classification (NCBI taxonomy): domain Eukaryota; kingdom Metazoa; phylum Arthropoda; class Insecta; order Orthoptera; family Gryllidae; genus Gryllus; species Gryllus bimaculatus. Next base: position 1,839,153 of record BOPP01000019.1, on the reverse strand, counting down.
GTACTTCACTCAAGTGATCCATTTTCCTATTACATAACATTATAATACTAATGTTACCTTTTAGTCACAGGTTTTCTCTGCAAATGCTGTATCTGAACTTCAAAATTACTAAACGTTTCAGTACAAAAGAAAAATGCTTAAAAGCACGCCTTAATCTTCCACCGGCTTGGGCTCTCTAAGAGTTCTAAAGTGCGCCCTCATTGCTTAGTTGTAACCTCCCGCAGCAACGCAGCTCCGAGGCTGTGCGCGTGCGCAGTAACTATGAACCGATAGCAATTCCAAGGCGGAGCTGCCTCGCGCTCACCGAGTTGTTAGAAGCTGCCCCGCGCAGACCAAACCCATTTTCGAGGCGTTGGGCAGGATGAGCGGGGCGGGGCGGG
>BOPP01000019.1:1799311-1838473 GCA_017312745.1 Gryllus bimaculatus | reverse complement strand
CGCCAACCCCGTCGTCCCCCCCGCAGTTACTGCGAGCGGATTTCCTCTCCCGGTCTGGCATCATCGGTCCTATCCTTTCCATTATTTGACGCCCGTCTACGCTTTTCCCATGGGAATCCGCCGGATGAAGACAGTTGGTGCTTCCAGTGTTGGGAACACGGAATGCGAATGATTGTGGAAAAGTGGTGTGCGAAAAATAGACGAGGACTGGCAACGCAAGAGTGAATAATGCGTTTTGGTTAGACTTCGCCGGAGGTCCACAAAGGACGCGTGTAAATTTCTCTTCCATAGAGTAGTAAAAAACAAACCGCTTAAACTTGCTGTTGAATGCAAAGGACGAGTCTGGCGAGGAGTGCAAGAAGAATCGTGCAAGTCGCCTGCGCGCGCGAACTCCTCCTCGAAGGGGAACGCGGAGGCTGTTACGGGTGCAGGTGCGCGCCGCAACTTGGGCGCAACACATTACAAGTTGCTGCGGCACCGCACCGCACCGCACTGCGCCGCCTCTCCCCATTCCTCTCTGGAAACCCCATGCCCTTCTCAATCCCGCCCCGCCCCATCTCTCCACTCAGTTCTCTATTCCCTTCTCCACCCTCCTCTCGCCCCGCGCCCTCCCATCCATCCCACCCGTCCCACGCTGTCCCGCTCCACCCCGTAGCCTACCCCCCGCCCTCGCAGCCACGCGTCGCTTCGCCACGGGAGCGCGCGCCCACCTTTTAAGAGGGTTCCGCTGTTGCGCCCCGGGTCGCGAAGCCCGCGCGACACGCCCCGCAAGTTCCCGCGGCATATTTCGCTCGCCTTAACGCGCCGCGCGCCCCCCGGGTCGCCGCGCAGCCGTCTCGTGCGCAGCCCTGCTCCCGGCCCCGCCGCCGCCCGGAGCCCTCAGCCTCTTCCCAGCCGCGCAAGGCACCACATTCAGACTTATTGCAACACGGCGACCTCACATTTCTCACAACGAACATCTGGAGTTCTAATTCCCAATTCGCGCACGTATAGATATAAACTTATTGTATTCAGCATTCGACCATCTGAGAAGTGTCATTAGTGTCGTTAGATACCCAAACACAAAAAAAAAAATTAAAAAAACTATATATAAATTTTTAATGAGTACAGAAATTGAAAGAAAACAATGCTTCACTTTTGTGGAGAGCGCAGGCTGATTAATTTCTTGCTACCGTTACTGCTGTAGACACACAGTTATGTAATTTTTTGCAGAAAATTAATTACAGACCAAGTCAATGAAAAAGTGGATAAATCCTAATGTTAAATTTAGAAAAAAAATTATAACATGTGGTGTAGCCTGATTCTATATTTTTTGTGTCCCAGATACAGAAAACTAGATTGACGGGAAAACGTCTATTCGTCTACCTGTCCGTCTGTGTGTGAACAACGCTAGGGGCTAAGCCATTAAGCCATTTTTTTTTTCAAAAATTGATATATAAGACGAAAAATTAACACAGAAATAAAAAAAGCACCCCATTAACATATTTCGATTGCTTTTTTCTTTCTCGGAGAGAGCAAAGTTATCGGTGGCGAGTGACAGACGTGTGGAAAAGCAGGAGTGAAAATAGAATTTGTACCAATGAAATGGTAATTACGTCATTACGGACCCGTTGGCTGTTAATTTCGTAAAATGCTGAACATAGGATTGTAGAATGGATTTTGTGACTATATCAGCGCGTGATATGAATGAGTGAACTTAGCAGGAGCGAGAATAATTGTGGTGGAATACCACGTAGCAGATTAACGGTGCGTCAACCTCATAGTCAGGTGCTGTTTGGTTTCGGATTGAACATTTAGAATGGGAACGAATATAGAAAACCGCCAAGACGAGATGAATGAGCATAGTGCCGTGATAACTGTTCTAAATATGTACGTGCTCAATGTGAAAAAATGTGGATTAGTGAATGGTTTCGTGATCGTGGACAAAATGGGATTGTACTGAATTACTTAAAAATCATGATAAATGCGGGAGCTGATATTCGTTATAGTTGAATGTTGTGCGCCGGAGAGTTGCACGTGACAGCGGGGGGGGGGAGCGTGGGGAGCCGGGAAGGACGTGCGCCCCTCTTGGCACTTCGCATTGCGAATCAACCACGAGCGACGTCGAGACACGACCGTCACGCGAGAGAAATAAGTATCCAATTCAAGTATTTGAAGGGAAGGAGAAACTGTGAGTAACGAAAATCATAATAAGATGCCATCAGGGAGATAATGATGTTGGTGATTCGAGTATTGGTTGATGATAGAGTAAAGAGTTATTATAGGGAAACATATCACTTTGTTTAATAAAAAAACTAGCAAATGAACATGAGATTAATTAATAAGTACTATTACAGACAGTCAATATGTGTACAATTCTATTGTTAATATAAGGGGTATTATTAATAGTTAATGTAAATCACAATAAAGCGTTTTTATTGTTTTTTGTTAAAAATAAATGATATTATTTTGTAAAACGTATTTTGTAAATTCATAGCTGTGAACATATCCATACAATAGACTTCATGATCTTGTACGAAACACTAGATTTTGGATATCATTAGAGGAACAGGCGAGCCTGAAATAAGCTTTGTTACTATGTCAGGAGCCATTAAAAATAAATGTGATTGTTTTTGTTATGTTCTTGGTAAGACTTTTTTAATTTAATAATCCAATACATATGATCAAAAAGATTTTTACCCCAATAAGATTCCCTGTCCCCTTTACTTATTCAATTTTACAACAAATAAGATTAATGTGTGGTCGTTTACCCAGACGCCTGTGGTAGTAATCCCAGACGCCTGGTGGAAAGCGGCAGGTATCATGCTCTTACGAGCTTTATATTACCTGTCAGAGCAGTGGGATCTTTTGAGGTGATGAGAGGATAACCAAACACAGGTACATATAAACGAATTGAACAGAGTTTAATATATTCTGGAACTCAGTTGAATACAATGAAAACACACATAAAAGAATCACAGAACAACAAAAATGGAATGTTTCTTTTTAATATTACATTGAATATTTATTCACTTTTATACGCACGTACTTTATTTTCTAGGAATTCCCGTTATTTAACATACTCGTGAACGTACCTGAATTTCTGTTCAATGAAACTAATGACACTAGCTTCTGCACCATTCAAACTAACTAAATTTAATACAAATTATCTGTAAAATGACACTACGCTTTCAAGTAATTATTGCTAAGTGGAATAAATTAATTAAATGCATAAATTTCTCACAGTTTTGCTGGCAAAAAAATGTTTTAAAATGGCGAGAATGTTTTGGCTTGACTAAATCTAGTATTGTTTTAATTTCCCTGAGACGCGTTCCCTTTGTTCCCAAGTTCACTTTCGATTGCGTGGCGATGACCTATATTTGATATAATAATCAGGTAAAATAGCACGTATATCCTCCAGAATAAGACACATATATTGGCACTGAACAAAGAATACAAAAAAACAAATATCGAATACCACAAAAAAATATACAACATGAAAACAAATTGCTCTCCACACCCTTTGAAAATTGAAATCATTTGCTCACTCTGATTCGAGTATTTCTACCTAATGCACTACTCTTTTTCCAACAAAATACCCGTGCACGGGTAGTTACATTTAGTATCCTCTTGAATGTTACACAAATGAGGAACAAATATTAACGCAGCTATTCTCGTAGCATTTAACACTAGAATGAACTGTGTTACAGGCTTGCAAGGTTGTTTCAATCGCTTTGCCATTATCTAGATCTTACCTGAATATGCAAATTTACAATCACAACATTTCTGCTGAGGCTCTATGGTCTCTATCTCAATCCCTTGCGTAGCTTTGCAAACCGTTCGGCATCGCCATCGTTTGCCGTTGCCTTGCTTCCTCGCAGAACAGCCGTCCTCAATGACGCTCGAAACGCCGTCTTCTCTCTCCTGCCACCAGATCCACGTCTAATCTTCTTACCTCTTGCTTCTTGACCACGTACGGCACCAGAATCCTCGTCTCTTCTTCTTTCTTCCTCGCTCTTCTTATGCGGCACGCCGACGTGTATTTCAAAGACCTTACGCGTATTTGCTAACTGCGTCTCGGTTTCCTGGAATTCTTTACAACACTTTTTACTCGTGTTGCTAACAGTACAGTTCTACTGACGCCTCGCAACAGCTCGAAGTTATCAATTTTGCGGCCACTATTCCGCCTCGTACTAGCTGCTCTACTACTTTCCTCCGTCTTTATGAACTATTATTCTTCGCCTCAACACAGTTCAGAAGTCTGAATTTTCTGCTATCCTACTACTCTTTCGCATGAACAATTATTTACTACAAAATGCTGCCCCATGCTTCTCACTCATCTAGCTCTGTACGCACCTTCGAACTCTTCGACGTCCCTCACCAGAAGGGCTGAGCGGTTAGATGGGCGGCCTCATCTGGAGGGGTAACATTACGTCACCACCCCTGCAGACTAACTTCTCCACGCTCGCCATAATCCATCGGCGGAGCTGTGGACAGCAGATACCAGGCCACTCTGTTTTGCACCTTCATTACGGGTGCGCCTGCATTGCGGGAACATGTCTTGGGGTCACCGAAGCAGTGTGGGTGGCTTTGGTGTTTAAAGAATGTCTTATTTTCCGACTTCGAAATTTTTGAACGTTAACCCTCCAATTTTGAATTTGTACGAATGGCCTTAAAACATGGCTACAGAAAAATTTTTGAGATCGGAGCATTGTAACTCTGCCGACGTGAGCGCGAACTCACGTGACCGACAAGTCCCGATTTCTCGCCCAGCGCTAAGACTGACAATGAATGAATTTTAAGCAGTCGTGCAGCGCGCGTGCACAGGTTGCTAGTCTAACATAATGTTATATTTTAAGGTCATATACGGTGCCAGGGTACGTGTGTTCTTAATAGGGGATAATATTAATTATTAATATAAAACATCAAATAATTTAACACAATTTACCATCAAATATACAAATGCTTGAAATTTTATTTTATAATCAACTGAAAGTAAAATTAACAGTTAGTTCAAATGCTAAATTAATAGTTTGTGAAATCATGAGGTTTTGGGAGAAAACAAGAATTCTGACAAGAGCTATTCAGTATTTTCGCAAAAACTAAACTTCTTTCGAAGTGGAGAAAATTACTAAACATTGCAAACAAGTGTGAAGATATTTTTAACCATCATGAAGAGGAGTTTAAAAACAATTTGGACAACTTATTTGATATTGTAAATGCGAATGCTTTACAAATTATTACGTTGGAAGAAAACAGGATGTTTTCACTCCGGCAGAGAGAGCCACGACGTAAAATCTATCTTGCATGATTAGAACAAAATCTCGCGTATAAAGAAGAAAGGGCGTGACAAAGAACATTACAAGAAAATAAAGGGAAGGAAACAAATGTGTGAAGCGTCTACATTTTCTGCTGTATCTCCTTCATCACCTGAAGATTCAGATAACTAACTTCCAGTGATTACCTTTTAGGAGAGACATCCGAGAGTACATCAACACAGAATGTGGCAAGGTTGGTACCAAAAACTTCATTACTTCGAAACTAAGCTGCTTTAGAGAGATGGCAGTACATGCGTGTAGAATATTCTGTATACATCCTTCAGACGACGGCAGAGGCACATGGCAACAATACCTCTCCCCCGAAGAACTCTCTATTAAAAAAATTCTTCGATTCAGATACAAGAAGAGAACGTTCTGAAACAATTAATCTACTTTTAACAGTGATATATCTGAAATTGTTACTATTCATTGGATTGTTAAACTCTTTCTTGCGTTAAATTTAAATTCAAACTATTTAGTGTAAATTAAAATTCCTTAAGAAATGTCTATGATAAATGTAACTGTTTATGACAAACTGTAACCTCAACTCAGTGTAGTTGTAAAAGCTGTATCAGAATATCTGCTTATTAAAAGTTTTAAAATCACATGAAAGAATAGATTACACAATTTCAAAAGCTCCTGTAAAGAAATTTAGTCACCATATGTGATATTCATTAAAAGAATGGTTTGTCGTATCACTCTGACGATGAAATAGACTACAAACCAAAATCAAAATGATGGCAAATTTAGCTAGAGAAAATCTACCCTTGGAAAAGAGATATATTCCTTTTGAGGAGAATTGGATGGAGAATAGTATAGTAAGCGCAATTGTATCGCAATTATTGCTCTTTAATTACGTATTACTTAATACACAATAATTCAAGTTTATCTTAATTTCAGTGAAATAAATAGCCAATTGTGTGTCAACCAAAAGCATATATCTGTTCTCTTGCCTAAGGACGGACACTAATTTTATTCAAGAATGTGCTTCTACCTAAACTAATAACTCTTCTTATTGACAACCCTAAAGGATAGTTATAAAGTTGAAAGCTATGAATGTCTCTGCTGAAAGGGCGAGAAGCGCTGAAAGCGCGAATAGATGAGGAGCGAAAACAATTTGTGTTGAGTTCAAGAACATCGTTCATTGAACCTATATTGCAAGAACAAAACACTGATTAAAAAAATACAAGAAAAGTAAAATCCGTAACACAGTGTGGAAGCGAAACTGAAGCGTCGAAAGGAAACTGACTAAAAACAACAAAATCAATCGTCCGGAACATTCAAATTTCGCGCTCAAGTCGGCACGGATTAATATCGTTCTACTGAGATGAAATTTTATTTTCGGGTACAATTGAAAATATTAAAGGGGTTAAACCCAAAACTAGCGATTGTTTGCAATACACGGGACCTCCTATACTGTGATAGTTAATTTAACTATCTAACACTAATTAATTATTTATTTTACTCTGCTCCACGCTGAGTACCATTTGAGATTGTTTACTTAACTAACGTTCACTAATTATTTATGTATTTTATTCTACCTCTGGTTGGGTACCCATTTGCGATGGTTTAAGGTTTTTACTATTATAATTTGACTATTTATGTTGCCTGGTTAATATTATATTTATTACAATATTAATTAATTTTGCAATTTCAATTGTCCTAATTGATGAAAATCCTAACTGATTGACAATAATATTCTCTAACCCAATCCACTCAACTAAAGCAGTCTGCGAACGCGACTTCCCCTTTCTACGCCTCTGATGAAGCGCCTACACGTGACTGCCTGTCGTTTTATGTAACTTAAAACAATTTAAAATGTCCAGTTACGGGTCTAGTCTACACCAGTTTCCCACGAACGAAGTATATTTTACATGAATCCTTAAAAAGCACAACATACAACACATGCTAAAAATGATACCTTCAAATTACAACTTACGCAATTAACATAATAAAAAATAACAATTACCATAATAAACAAATCACACAATAAACGTAAGTTTCCCATTTTCTAAGATCAAAATGTTACCCAGCTTAAATCTACAAAATTAGCATCGTCCATTTCGGTTGCTCCCAAGAGTGATAGAGTGGCCTATTCGAAATAATTACGAAACTTCGATTTTTAAGGCCGTCTTGTTATTTATTCAACATTATGTTCGGGGCCATACTTCGCACAAGAATATCGCGTTCACAACCCCTAGCACAGAACGTGTAGGTGGTCGAAACGTTGTCCTAATGATGTGAGTTCGCGACATCAGCAAGAACGATGGGGGAATATCAAGTTTGGAGGAAATCGTCTGAATGGTTTTTGAGTTTGAGCTTTGTGCACCTACAGACAGACAGACGTTTTGCCGTTATTCGATTTTTTTGACATCAGGGATCCAAAAAACACTGAATCTGAATACACCATGTGTTAGAGGAATTTTTTCTATATTTATCACTCTGGATTTATCCACTTTTTCGTTACCAGGGCTCCGCAATAAGAGTTTTTGTGTTGAAGATTCGCCGTTTTCCGGCGCATGAATACAATATTCTTGTCTTACGTTACGTTTCTTACGTGCGAGAAAGTAAAAATGAAGTTACCTTAATATATTGTTAAATTCAAATGATAAAGTAGACATGAATGCATGTATTCATTAGCTCCCACTTCAGCAAAAATTGCATTGCAAGAGCTTCAGCCGATCAAAAACTGGACTTCGGGGTAAAAAAGGATGTCTTGACAGGTTTTCTCGAGTTTCTCTATTTTTCATACTTGTACCTTTTCTACCTCTGATTCCAACACTTCTGCATCAGCATTCACATTATAATTATCACAGTAATTATTGCTTAAGATTATCAGACAACACTCATGAACATTAGTAATGTCGTAGTTGAGATCGTACCCCTAATGCAAATAAAGCAAATGGCATGCGCGCATTTATTTTACCTCCCAATGCCCTTTCGAACGCATGGAGTGTGACGGCGCTGCGGGCGTGGGCGGCGATGGAGGAAAGCGGCCCCTTGGCTTTATGGCCCTCGCAGGCTGCGCGCGGCGCCGGCCGTGGGCGCAGGGCGCAGCGCCCCACGCTCGTCGAGAGGCGAAGCCCTGCGGGGGCAGCCCCCCGGGCCGCTGCTTCGAGTTCCACGGTGGGGCACTTGCGCACTAGCCGCGTTGTTGGGTTGATTACAATCACTGTCCGGACGAGAATTCAAGCGGTCGGCCGCTCTGGTCAGTAGTTTTCTGTTGTTTCTCCGATCAACTACAGGCGGATGACGGATCAGTACCCTGTCACACGAGTACGTTCATCGACAGATGCAGCGATAACCAAATAATTAATAACAAAAATAATTAATTAGCAATATTTTAGAGAAGAAATAAATAGTTCAAATTTGTTATTTATAATTAACAGCAGCGAAATAGACATGACAGTAAGAAACGCTCACAAAGGAATCAACTATATTAGTGCATCGACTTGAGAGGTAACTGCTAGTCACGGTGACTCAGTCGGCCACTTCGTGATGTATCCTTTTGCGCAGTGATAAGCGTCCCAAACATTGCTGCGTTCAATTCGATCCTGCTGCCCGAGGTTCAGGAAAAAGGCCGGCTTGGACCACGCATGCATGTAACTTGCGTGTACCGGGGCTCAGTAATATAATCTCGGTGGCAGGTGAATGTAATTTATCATGGGGGTCAGCATTCGGCTAGATCCTATTTTTAGGCTGTCAGGTCATTACATTTAGTGTCAATTCAACTATAACATGACATCTTGCATACGACAGGAATTATTTTGGAAGGGAACAGATAAACATTTATCTTTCTTACTATATTTTAACAATTTAAAATCTAAATGTCTGTGCGTATCACGTTCGTTGTACAGGTTAATAGCATTTTCTAGGTCTTCTTGATTCTTTTTTTCGTCTACTGTTTAACAGTATCTAATTTATTCTAGTGCGACAGAGCCGTTGCAAAGGGCTCCATACAGTCAGCCAGGATTTCTGACACAGATTAGATGACGAGCTACTACAAGATAATGCGACTGTAACACCGTCAATATAGCAGGTGCATGTAAGTTACGCATTTTTCCGATTATGTAACAGCTGTTTTTTACTTTCTTGCTACCGCTACCGTAGTATGGAGAAAGTTATGTAATGCTGCGCGAAAAAATGACGAATTTTCTGCAAAACAAACAAACAAACAACTACTACTTCCTACAGAGTCCTGGAAACGAAAAAGTGGATAAGTTCAGTTTGTAAATTTAGAAAAAAACTCGAACATGTGCTGTAGCCAGAATTCTTGATACTGAAAAATCGATTGGCATAATGTTTGTCAGTCTGACTGTGAACAACGCTAGGTTTCAACAACAACCGGTCAGCCAATTTTCTCCAAACTTGATATTCCCCATTCAATCTGGATTATGTACCACTTCTTGAAATTGAAATCTATATTTTAATTTTTGCGAATGAAGCGTCTGATCAATCGTCTGAATGCTCATTTGGAATTTTTTGCGTGGAAGGGACAGATTTCCCTTTCAGTACATGTAGTAATCACAATGACAGATAGCTGAATAATGAGAGAATTTTAGAATACATTCTTTCATTCCACTATCGAATGGAATTAATTTAAAATTTGCAGAAAAAATGAAGATTTATAAATTTTCAATTTTAAAATTTGTCTGATGAGAGACCAGGAGACCTTTTAAAAAGAAGAAAACATTTGAGAAATATGAGCACGGTTTTAAGCGTTTAAAAAAAAACACAACACTGCGATATTGCGACTTCCCTCTCAGCACTGAAAGATCCGGACACTGGACACTCGGTAAATGCCACATCTCCCCACTGAATTACAAATACTAAAATAGTAAAATAACTTTAAAAATTCACAGTCACTTCGATTTTTAGAAACTTTTCTGTTCTTAATCTTTCGCCTTTATAATGTAAATGCAACTGAGTATACAGAATGTAGATAGATGGCAATCATTATTTCCGAGCTAATGAGGCATGGATACCTGAGTTAACTGCGAGTGCGTGGGTCGTCTGCCGTAAACCAAGTCTCAATGACGCAGCGACACGCACGCGCAAGGAAGCTAAGCGCCGACGTTGCGCGGCGCGGCGCGGCGGTCACCGCGTGGCGCCGTGGGCGACGATCTGCGCCGATCTTTCGCGCCGGCTCCTCTCCCACTCACGCTCGCTTCCGCAATGAGTGGGCAACGTCTCCCCCACCGACGCTTCCGTTCAGTCGCTGTTATTCCCGACCTGGCCACCGTTTCACTGCCACTCGTGCACTTGCACACTGTCGTTAATGAGTGGCGCGATCACCACTTTCGTATCTTACTTACTAGGTACTATTCTTTACGTGCAACTACGACACAAAACATCAATCACGTCATCATCACGAACCGACAAGTGCGAACCTAATTTTCACGTCACCCGCACACTCACATCGTACAGAGTGTACCCATGTGGTGTCTAGCACAATTAGCTCTTCCCTCGCTTCCTCAGCGTTATCCCCGACGATCGCTGCCGCCGCCACCGCCAGCGCGGCCTCCGGCTGCCCGCCAGCCTCTTGACAAACTGGATCCCTCGAGACGGCGTTAGTCTTTCCTCAGCGGGAGATTTCCCATGTGAGCGCCGGCGACGCACCTCGTCGTCCTGATGACGGCGGCGCGGCCGAGGCGCCGCCCCGCCCGCCCCGCACCGCCGCCGCGCGCCCGCTCAGCCCCTCGGGGCAGGCGGGGCAGGTCACCGGTGTCGCAGATGTGCGGCGGAGCACATGTTTTAACTCGCTCTTCTGTGGTATTTGCGGTTTGTAGAGATTCGGGCATGATCGCGAAGGCAACCATTTCTCTCGGCTTCTCACGACCGAAGCCGGTTGCTGTTTTTGCAACGGTGAAGGTCCCAACCTTGAACAGCCTATCGAAGACATCTTTCAATGATTGGGTATTTTGGGTCTAATGTTCATTGCCGCTTTCAATCCATTTTTATGGAATTAACGTAGGTCCTCACCTCGGCAGCAACAATTTCAAACTTCTTTCCTGGTTCCTGGATTGTGGTTTCCGGTAAGTGATTTTTTTAGTCAATGGAATATTAAGTCTTCAGTTTTGTAAAATCACGTATAGTTTTGGGAAATTTGCCAACAATTGTTACAATTTGCTTGTTACAATTCGCAGAATGACGGTAATATAACGGTGGTACATAATGATAGTACGTATTACAGAAAAATACCTTGCTCCATGAATATTTTGGTTCTCTCCGTTTGTATATGAGAATGGCGCTTTCCTCGCAGCTAACCAACAGTAATCTCGTATCATCACTAGGTACTATCTTCCCTGGTAGCGTTTTTTATTAGCCAAAATGTCAAGACGGAATCACTCACACGTTCGTCACTGGAAATTTCCAAATCGTTTGAAAAAAGAGGGCCAAAAATGAAGCTTCAAATATGTGTTACATCTCATCTCACGGTAGGCCACTGACAATTTTTCTATATAATTTTAAAAGTCTTTGGATTTTTTGTTTACTAAGAATTGCTTCGGGACATCTTTAAAGGATTCCCAGACATCTTTTCCTCTCCCTTCTCCGGCGCGTTGAATTAAATAATTCTCATCAATAACCCTATGAGAAAACCAACAAAAATACCCTTATGAGTTTTGCCTCACTAAGATTTGAAAACCTATCATCTAGGTTTTGGAACGTTCAACTATCTTTGTCCATGTCCTTGATAATGTTATTCATTGATATGGAAAGGTAAAAGGTAAATGCTACAAGATTCATCATGATTTTTATGTAAACACATTTTTGTACCCAGCTTCCCGCAATGTTACAGGACAACCACGGACACTGTAATATTTGAATATACCTTGACTGTCCAATCACAAAAGCAGCAGTATTTGTGTAAACCAGGTGCATTCTCAAATGAATAGCAATCATTTTGAGGCCCCCACATATCTTCCACATGAAATAATAGTATATCATACCATTTATTATGTATTCCATGGTTCCATAAGAGTCCTTCAAATGTACAGAATGAACAGTTAGAATTGAAAGGACGTTGCTGTTAAGTAAAATGGTTTTTAAACTTACTTTTGACGCATCTAAGAAGAGTTCCAATTTATTTGAATAGTACATTAATCCATGGGCTAGCATTAAGCCGTTTACATTATTGCAGAATGTGATGCTTTCTTTGGATGAAAAATACTGAAAGAACTTGTCTTTACAACGTCAAAATATTCTTTTGTTGCCCTTGCTCTGTAAATTCCATTGCTGTGATCGTGCTGATCCAAGCAACTTAGATTCGTTTTTGATATATTTAGATCTTTATCCATGTCAATTTATTCCATTTGAGATTCCATAAGGAGTTCGCTGATGTCATCGTCTTCTGAATGCAATTCTGGCAAACAAGAGAAGGAAGGTCTTGAGCATAAGCAACTGTTCGTATTGCTCTAGGGTAATTGGGATACACAATTACTTTCTTGCTCTTTGCAGAGAGAAGCACTATGTTTATGACATAAAAATATATTAATTTAATTGCCTCCTATAAAACAATTGCATAACAAATAGAATACATGAGTGAGTGTCTTTAAGCCATTAACAGGTAGAGGTAATACGCACGGTGGACTGTAAATTGGCAGATGTAACCTTTTGCACATGATTCCCCGTCATCATTCATAACTCTAAATTCTTACCTGAGGCGAAAAACCACTACAATTGAAATCACATAGAAATAAATAGAGGCATCATAGTTAATACATGTAATTGAACCACTAAATGATTACAAGAAATTAAATGATAAACCTCGTATGCTGTATGAAACCATACTTCATTAAATTTAAAAACCACAAATGATGTGGTTCAAAGGGGGCATAATATTTCGTGATTAATTGTTATTCTATTGAGATTCACAGTCTGTGATTGGCCTGGACAAAATAAATACAAAAATGTGAGAAATTCACAGTAGAATTGACACCTAGTGCTGTAACACAGAAAGTTACGTGTGACTACTGGAAGAGCTGCCGTGCGTGTCACTGCGACGAATGGCCCGCTCCCAGATGACTCCAGGCGGGGAGATTCGTGCTGTGCCCAGGCCTCGAGACTGGCAGGTTGACAGGCCTGCTATACGGTAGAATACGTTGGAATGTTCACGATACATAAAGCAAACATGTTCTCGCTAGAATGATTACCCGCACAGTTAGTGTTTAAGCAGGAACATCAACTCAGTACTCTTGCGCAATGTGCACGAACGAGATAAATTGCTGCAACAATAAATTAACAGTTCTACAGTGCGTACATACACTCACGTGTGATGCAATTTATTCACAGTCTGGTCAATTGTAATTATAATGATTAGTTCGTTGTAACGCACGTTGAACAACTAAAGTAGTAAATTAACAGTCTTACACACGTGAACATTGAATACGTAGAGATGTGAAGAAGGCTCGAAATGGCCGCGAGGTGGCAAGACAAAGGAGTGAAAATGCCATTCTGCTGTAATTGATTATTAAAGTAACATAATCAGCACATCGTACTATACACTAAACTATTGTACTAACTTATTGAACAACTCTTGCACACGCGAACACTGCGTACATTGCAATGGGAAGAGAGTGCGAGCTTCGCGTGACACGGAGTAAACCTGACGAATTCTCTGGAAATGAACTGACTGCAGCGGAGCGCCGGATGGGGGCCACAGGCTTCACCAGCTAATGGAAGAGCTTGTTAGCTAGCGTCCAGCCAATGCAAGAGGCTATTATAGTACATTGTAACTTAAGATCCCAAGTTATCGTTATTAACAAATGAAATGAATTATAGGGTTATTTAGCATTGTCACTGTGGAAATTACAATGGTAGTTTAAGATTTAAAATATAGATTTGCATGATGTTGCATGATGTGGCGCAAGCCTGCGTCTGTCGCTGCAACGCACGGAGGAGCTGTTGTTCTGGGAAGTGAGGCTGGAATTCCAAGAACCATGTTTCTTGTGCGAGCTTGTTTGCAAAATGCAGTTATGAAACGCTTCACAAAAATGATTAGTACTGAAACCTGACTGCATTGATGAGTGTGTCTAAATAAATAAAGTATTTTTTAAATAGTTTGCATGCCCGAATTCTAACGTTATCTAAAAAAAAAACACGTAGCTAATACAGCCATTTCCGTGAGCTACTCCGGTGCATCCATTTTTGCTCGTTCTGCGCAGCATCAGTTTGCGTCACGATCCACGTGACCACAGCACGGGCACGTCTTGAAAAGACGCTGTCCGCCATGTTGCATGGACAGAAAGTGGCCATTTCTTGTTTCCATCACACCCAAAATACAGACGGTAAGCTCATTCTATAAGAGTGGCAATAAGTTTTCTCTAATGTACTTAAATTACACCACATATGTAACAGAAACTGTTTGACACATTTGTACATTTACGTGATCTTTTATAGATCTGCCTATTCACGAAATACACGCTTATCAGAGTAAAACTCGGGTGCCATAAGACACTGACTAACATGAACACACTAACATCAAAAGACACTGACTCTAAAGCATGCATACACAATTCATTTTCCAATAAACGTTTGAGAAAAGTTTGAGGCTTACCACGAAAGTACTCACGAAACTCCAAATACCCGTGTGAAATTCAGAGTGCTTTGAGTTCCTTTAAATTAATCCGCGACTGAGTGCACGCTTTATGAGAAAAGCGACTGAATGGTTTTGGCGCTAGCTTTGACTGCAGACGGTCGGCCAGAAATAATTTTGCCGTCAATCGATTTTCACAATGAAGGACTCACAATTAAATTTTAACTACTAAACGTGTTAGAGAAAAATAATTTATTATAATTAGAAACAAGACTATTTGTTACCAAGGTCAGGCAATAAGAGTTTTTCTGTCGAAAACTTGGTTTGCTTTGCATGGTTATAATACTTTTTATGATGTAAGGGCGAGAAAAAAACAAGAAAATGACTTAGACAAACTAGTGGTGATATAACAGCATATATAATATTTCTCGACATAATATTTCTCAATAATGGCAACTGTTACGCAATACTACAATATCGCTTTGACTACAATTATCGTTGAAAACAGCATATCTTAAATGTTTTGAAAATAAAAAAAAATGTTAAAGAAAATGACTCTTCGCTATTGAATTGATTATCGAAAAACAGGCGCCCGTCGCTCGGGGTGAGCGTTCCTGGTGGGCGTTCGGAGTAACACTATGGAGACGCCTAGGCGTGGGCCTCACGCGCCGCTTCTGCCCGCCCGTCCGATGGCCCGGCCAGCCGTCCGAGTGCTGGCAGTCGGGTAGAGCCCCACGCTGCGCGAGATCGATCGCCCCATGGGGACAAGATACGAGTAGAGGTGAGCTACTCCGGTGCACCGACTTATGCTCGTTCTGTGCAGCACCAGTTTGCGTCACGAATCACGTGACCCAGCACGGGTACTTGTTTTGAAAAGCTGTCAGCCATACGCTGTCCACCATGTTGCATGGAGAGCAAAAAGAGTTAGGGAAACATTTCGAAAGTGGCCTAAAGTGACATTTTTTCAGCGGTCACCAACCAAAAACTACACAATGGGAGTATACGAGATGCTATATTTAAAAGAAATACTTCGTATTTTTTTCTGACTGTATTCGGTCTTTTGTTTTAAAGACAAAAAAGTGTTTTATTATAATTGTTTTACATCATTATATTATATTTGATACACAATTACATTTGCAACTTTCCGGCCAATAATTATTTCCATCTTTAGGCTTAAATGTAAAAACAAATAAATATAATATTTTAATCAGATTATTTATAGATATTGATGTCAGATATGATATTTTAATCAGATAATTGTGTCAGATTCAAAGAATAGAATTACATAATACCTATGTACACAAGTATCTGTATAAAACGCACCTTAATAAAAAGAATTGAAGATCTCAAAATGATATCATATGAGGGTATGTCGTTGGAATAAATCTAAATGATTGCGAATAAGAGGAAGTAGACAGAAAGAGGTTGAGAGGTTACATTACAAAATCATGTAAGCGCAGAAGTAACTTTGAATAAACAATTAGTAAGAGAAACACCTTAGTTTTGAGAAAAAATACTCAATTATCCATCATATAAATTAGTAAATTTATTAGATTCCACTTGTGTATTCAAACAAGATATTTTGATATATATCGTTTCTAATATTAATCTACAATACTGCGATAGGTTATCAAACGTACAGATAAATGAGAACAGGAGAAGCATATTAAATATAAATATGGACTACCGCTACAAAGGGAGAGAGATGATAAACAGAGTAGTAATCGTAATTAATAAATTAAAAAGAAATTGTAACACAAGTGACAACGGGAGAAAGAGAGAATAATTTAATAGTTAAGTTCATGGAAGGACACGTGGGCAATTGTCGCGGGTGTGGAAATAATTTACAAGAACTATTACGAACAAGAGATCAAGGAATAAATAAATCCAAGATAAAATTGCGAAGAACCAATCAGAAACGAGATCGTGTGCGAGGTATTGAATGATATGCGCAATAGGAGGAAAGAAGAGATTCGTTTGTGGAGGATCTCGCGGAGGAAAAGACAGTTTACGGGCGCGTAAGATAAAGAATTCAGGCAGACGGACTTCTAACGAACAGGGCGGAAGAAAAGGCGACATACACTTTTACTGGGAGTAAAAGTCGAAGTTAAACTTTTATATAATTGTTCGTGATAGCATTTGACGTATATAACGTTTCATTTATGAGTAGCAACGTCATTGAGAAGAAGTAAATGGTATAAATAACATGCAGTGAGAACGTTAATATAATCGCTTGTGTGAATAAAATGGCCACCATTGGTTTTGAAATGAAAGCAGCCTAATGGAAACTGAATGAATATCTCGACGTTCAAGAATGCAGATGCTCTACAGCAAAGGGAAATAACAAAATGTATGTTTACAAACAATACAAATGCAATATTGAAACAGAAGTAAATATTGTTATTTTTAAAATATCAACAAGGAGAGTTACCAATTCTACGTAAAGATTTCGTCTCCGAAATTTCGACCCACAAATAACCAGTGGTGCTACAGATTGGCACAAACTTTCCCGTATTAGTTTTCTATTTCCTTTGGTCTCGTCTAGCTATATGAACTTGGCAACTACCATCTATCGCTGCTCAACATACATTTTTTAAAAACATTTCTTAATTTTTTGATTTCCTAATAGTTCCTAATAATTTGATTGGAGAGTGATTATTTAACGTCCATTGAGAGCTAAATAGTTGAAGTATAGACGTAAAAGAATTCCATGATTTCTGCCCACGAAACTGAATTGAAATTCATTTTCGTATAAACAATGTTACTTTCATGTTTCGTTAATATAAATGTGTTGTTATAAGGGAAACTCCAGGTCAGTGAATGGATGACTTAGCGTCAAAGGACTAGACAGGAAGAGTGGTGGGTTCGATTCCCAGTCTGGGTAGTTAATTTTTTATCCATTCTACATTACTGTAAATTTAACTAAGTTACGTCCCATTTTTCTCTTGTAAACGTTGTACTTAAAGCAGCCAAAATTCGCTTTCACGAACAAGGCGAAAATTTAAATTTTTAAGTGATTTCAAAATTGACCGCTTGTAAATAAAACTAAGAATATGCATAATGCAGAGTGGAAATAAAAGTAATATATCGTACCCCTCCACCGCGCGCGCATTTTTTCACAAAGGCTCTCTCGCGCGGCTGTGTTTGGACCGCCTGCGGCTTATTGGCGATTCCTAAAAGATTTAACTCAGCACGAGCAAGATCAAAAACACCTAAACATTATAAATAGTTGTTTTATTTAAAAAAATAACAGAAATAGCGTGTGTGGCTGATGTGAAGCGCGTATGGAACTGATCTAACGTGGAACAATCAACAATAGATGATAACACTCAACCCACCGATACTCGCAATGTTAGAAAAATTCTGCATTTATTTCAGTAGCATTGATATTAAATGCACTTGGAGATAGCTCTCTGGAAATGCTTGCCAGAGTGGAAGGACACGAACTGACAAGACGTGATTGAATGTGGCACGTCCTAACGCAGGTATTTTTTCACGCGCTAGCAATCGCGTGATATTTGGAGATATTCTTTTTAGAACTCTCTCCCACGTATTCATTGTTGTTTGTTTCGTTTTTTAAAGATTTTCCTTATTCCAAACATCAAAATCAAATAAAATAATAATTGTTTTATTTAAAAAGAATCAGAGAAAACATAAATATTTACGTGAAACATTTAACATTTGTGAAAGTAAATCCTGTCGAAGAGTAGCACAAGATTTCTAGTCTTCATCCTCAGAGTCACGGATACTGGATGAATGACATAACTCTGCGCAGACGTATGCATTCCTCACAAGTACATTCTGACAAATAACACAGATAACGCCTTCAATATCACAAGCAAGTCAGATATCGTCAGAATACAACTGAATACCTGCAACAATACAATGCCAACTTCTTAGAAAAATGAACACGAAACTAAATTATTATTATTATTATTATTATTATTATTATTATTATTATTACAATATTAAACCGGAATCCGTGGCGCAGACGCTTTTGTAATTTTGTGATTGTCTCTTCAACCTTCATCATCATCCTATCACCAAATAAACGTTAATTCAAGGCTTAACAACCTTGTGTTACCAAGGGATACCGTCGAAAAACGGATCCCCATAATGACACGTTAATCTCTCCACGATAAATATGGCTGGGTCGCGTAAAATACTTGCATTTTGCTTGAGCTGTAGGGTTCTTTTCACGAAATAGACGCGTGGGAGTGTTTAGACGTCTCCTGAGTGCCGTTGACTCGTCAACGAAATCACACTACATACACCAAATTTGCAGAAACTTAGGAAGCACTGTCTGATGAGTAAATATGTCCATAAGAAATACCTGGCTTCTCACTGGCTAAATTCAGTCGTTAAATTTTGTGGGGAAAAGTGCTCCAAAAGCTATGCAAACGCTGCCCGCGTGCACGACGCATGGAGAAATCGTGAAGAAAAGTAACTTAATATAGTGCACTATTACTTTTACTGTTAAGTAAATAAAACAATTTGTATATCTTATAGCACCAAAACTGACTAAAGTGCTCCTAAAATAAAACGATGTTCATCATCAATGGATAGATAACACAGGAGAAGATACCTTGGGAACGGAATCACTTAACAAGAAATATTTCTAGCAACCTCATATAGTTCTATGAATTCATTTTCAAAATCACCTGTCATCCATTTATCTGTATATGTTGAATGTCGTTTGAGGGTCAACAGTATATTCAGAATATTGAATTAAAACAAACCTCTACATTTCCCCTGTTGTTTAATTCCGTTTGATAGAAGAAAAGCCACATATCAACATTAAATGTCTAAATATCTTGGAAGAATTTAAAACATTGATCCAAATCGGGGAGTATAATTAAACCGAGCAATTACAAGAAATCAGTATTAATTTGACTCAGTGGTAGAATGCTTTCTTCGGAACCTAAGACACTCGGATCGAATTCGGTAAAAAATGCTTTGCTTATATGTGACTTTTTGTCAAATTAACAGGATTAATTAACTCTCTCCTTCGCTTATTATTTTTATTTAGAATCATGAAAGCACTGAAAAGATAACTATTTTTCTACAAATATTTTTATTTTTTGTTTTCCAAATTATGTATTTTTTATTTTATTCTAAGAAATATAAGGATTACACGGCTAATCAGGAAACCAACTCCGCCTCTCAGACTTATGAGATAACTCGCTCTTCTGGGGCTTGGTGAGCCTTGTGGAAAAATTGGATAGGGTGAATGAAGGTCCATTTGCTTACGGTGAGCGAAAATATTGATTTGTCTTTTCTTACCAAGTGGGAACACTACATTTTTATATCGTTTTGACCTGGAGTCGAACCAAGGGCAGTAGAAAGTGTGAGTCTGAGACTTACAAAGAGAAAAAGTCCATAATATCTCTCAACAATAGAGAGGAGTTTAATAAATTCTCTTCTGAACTATACAATTATAGCAAGCAGAAATACATAACTAATATGGTCGTGCTATTATACTATAAGAAGTCATATTTTACATCAGTTTTTGGTAGAATTCGTTTTACCAAATCGAAATTATACAATCCTCAATTATGTAATTTCTTCATAATTCAAATATTCGCCAAGTACGCAAACGTAAATTTTGGCTGCTTTAAGCATATCATTGACAAGACAAATGTAGAATGTTGTAATTTAGAGGATTCTGTGGTAATGTAGAATGAATAAAAATAACTACCCAGATGGGGAATCAAACACGCCATTCCCCCAGGGCTGGTACAACACTTCGACACTGAGCCTTCAATCCGCTTCTATAGCTCTTGTTCTACAACAACACATTTATATCATCGAAACTTTTTGAATTGAAATAATTTATAACTCAAATGATACTAGACAGTCGCAGAATCATGAAGTGATGAATGCGATACATTTCTCAATTAACTACTTGGAACATTTGTGGATATTTTTTTCTCTAAACCTTTTTCATAACCTCCACCTCTTTTCATTTTCTTCACTTCTCCTTGAGAAAGCAATGCGGAGGTTCCTCCGAGTGCTGCGCTCGAGTGCCCGCGCTACGCGAAATGTAGGCGCTTCGTGCAGATAGGAGTTCTCGGAATGATTGCCTTCCCGCTTGCAATCTCGCATTTGTTGGTTAACCTGCTCCCCCTCCCTTTAGCGGCGCTCGCCGGCACGGATGTAGCGACCGCAGTGTCTCTCCGATGCGAAAAGGTTATTGAAGATATATCGTGTACCCTCCAGAGAAGACGAACTGAATCAATACATATCTTCTCAGACACACTGCAGATTGCTTTACCTTTCACATTCAGGTAATTTTAACATCAAAATATCAACCAAGAGTAGGGTAGAAAATGTCGATTTAATATCGTATTGTTGTAATGTCAGAATAATAATAGTAACAACGGCAATTATGTTCCCATTCATATGTGTTAACAAGCTGTAATAATAATAATAATACTTAAAACTAACAACCAGAAAATAATTTCAACGAATAATCAAAAGCATGATCAGCCTGAGTAGCCTCTTTGGGAATGACGACTCCAATACCAAATTGAATCTCTGCAAAAGAGCATTGGTACACTTATTCAAGCAACCAAAAACAAATGCAGTGCCAAGGTTGACAGAGAAGTACAGAAAATGATGTTCAAATACAAAAATGAAGAAAACCAGATCGCCAAGGGAGATGGCGGTCGTCTTCTCCTGCTGGATGGCGAGATCCGGCGCCGAACTACCGATGTCTTGCTGTTTTCCCTAACCAGATACCGCCCACCAGCTGAGCATCGCCCTAGTCGGGACAAGTTCCAAGCTCCCGACCAGTCTCCCGGCATGTGTGGTTGTTTAGTTCATTGTGTAATGAGTGTAAGGACAGAACAAGGAAGAGGAAGGAATGATCACGCGCGTTCGTGGCCCGTATGTTAGGGCGCTGCTCCGTCATTAGCCTGGTATTGATCCGAGAAACCACAGAAAACTACACATCAGAGCAGCTGGCCGCTATAATTCCTCGCCCGACAGCAACTGAATTTGATCCAGCTAACACGCTAGTGGCGAAAATCCTGCTACCGCCGGGACTCGAACCGAGACCCTCCCGATCAGAGGGACTGCAGCGACATCAGTTGATGCTCTGAGCCACATCTCCCGGTAATAGAGTAAGGAGATACCGGCAAAGTAACCTTTGTAAGAAACAAAATAAACTCTTTCAAACAATCAAAAACAGTTCTACCACTCTATCCAGATGGATAATGCTAAAGGACCCAACCGAGATGTGGTGCCAGATGCTCAAAAAATAAGTATTAGGGAGACATATGGACACAGTGCAAACACCACAATTTACACGCAGGAAGGATCCAAACTGTTAAAGATAGTTGCGAAGACGTAGTATATATATATATATATATATATATATATATATATATATATATATATATATAGTGACGTACCTGGGAAGCGGTACTTTCACGACAAAATAAATTATGCAAGGGACCGGTATATTTTTTGTGAATGGATCTCCAGGAATTTGGCGCAGCATAGGAAGATAACCGGTATAAGTTCTTCTGCACATCTAAATATTTTAATGGTCAAAGAACGCACTTTACAAATAGTATTTACAAATCGCAATGCGCAGGCCTTGGTAACAAGTGCACGGTCAACGCTACCTTGATGGTTTTAAAAACAGCACCTGCTTCTTCTGGCAGGGCGAGCGGGCTGTTCGTGCAAACGGCGGCGGTTTCGTCTTCGCAAGCTTCGGTTCGCCCCGAAGTCGCCGGGAATTCGCCCTCCCTTGGCGATCAACTCCTCGGCCCAACGTAACGGCCGATGATTCCGCGGGGGTCCTCCCAGCCAGCGTTGAATGACGATCTCACGAGTACTGGAACGACACGACGGCGTGATGATGTCCGTCTGGCTTTCTAAGATCTTTCAGCAACCGTTTCTTAACTTGCGCGCGAAATGTCCGTACAGTAATGCCACTTTAGATTATTACAGAGCGGATATAGACACGAGCCCACGGCAAACGATTTCCTGTTGCTCGATTGGTTTTTATCAGTTCTGGTGCGCAATTCTACTTCCCATAAATCACCTGATTGTTAACCCTTATCAAACCTGCGTTCCACACTCAGCCAGGCCACACATCAGTCCGAAACTGCACTTAAACCAAACGACAATATAATCTCTTGGAACGCAGCACTGCCCGTCCCCGTGCTTCACTCGAGAGCCTCGCGCACACTACTCTCTAACCGTCGCTCGCCTCGGCCGTTTACCCCGCCGATTTGACCGTGTGGTGCGGCGGCCGCCGTTACTGCGCTTGCATCAAGTCCATACTTTTATATTATATGAATAATTAGTGATCAATTTTAATTGTTATAATACAGAAACGTTCTTCGTTTCAATATATATCATATGACAATATGATATAATAAGTCTGGTACAACAACTGTCCTAGCATTTACGAAAAGTTATTAAAAAAACTGAATAATCCAAATTCCATACCATCATTTTTAATTTATTTATTAGTTAAATTATCTTCAAAATCTAAAATACCCATCTTTAATCCCGTGAAATATATGCCACTTATCTGCTTACCAACATTATACAAACTACTTACTTCAATAATAACAGATAAGATCTATCAGTACCTTGAGGACAATAACATCCTGGCTGAAAAACAAAGAGGCTGTGAGAGGGGGTCACAGGTTCTGCAAGGAACTGCCTATTATAGATGTGAAAATTTTGGACATCTACAGAAAACAGGAGGGTCATTATACACAGGGTAATTGATATCAAGAAGCCTTCGACAACTTACCTCAATCCTGGCTAATTGATGTTCATGATATGTAGAAAATAGACTCATTGTTTTGTGTCGTGTTTAAAGGTTCAGATGGAAAAGGGACAACTAAATTACACATTTACACTGAAAGTGATTATGTCAATGCGGGATATACACATATCAAACAAGAAATCTTTCAAGTGGATTCTCTGAGTTCTCTGTGTTTCTGTCTTGCTTTGAATCTTTTATAGACTTGATTAAATAATGAACAAATGGTCTACAAAATGAACAGCAAAACTGATCCTGTACGCTTATTCTACTGGTTGTAAATGGACAACTTAAAAGTAATCAGCTACACAACACAAAAGCTTAATCATTTGACACCACTGCAAAATTTAGCAATGGCATAGGAATGAAATTCGTCGTTGAGAAATGTAAATTAAATACACTGCGGAAAGGAAAGTGGCAACATCAGATGGATTACTCCCTTGCAGAAGGAAACGCTTAACAAGAACACATTCATACCATGAATCCTGAGAAATATGACAAATATCCTGTATATTTACAAAGGTATAATGTCGACAAAAATTTACTAAATATAACATAACCCAGAAATTTAATACTCATCTGAATAACATTCTGAAAACTAAACGCAGTGCTCAGAGGAAAATTAAAGCTATAAATATCTTTGTAATTCCAGTGCGGACATACAGCTTTGGAATTGATAGATGCACACCAACCGGATCCATTCAATATCAATTGCAGAGCACTGTGTACCAGATTTAGGTGTCACAGTCCTAAAACAGCAGTTGAGAGATTCCACCGACCTAGGACTCTGAGAGGAAGAGCTGTCATATATATTGTGAATCTCCATCACCAACAACTAGAGAGACTGCGCCAGTACTTCCAAGAAAAAGCTAATGGATACATTGACTAGAAAATCATCCCATTGAATTTGACTGATGAAAAAACGAATATAAAAAAGCAAATAGAGAGCAATAAAATGAAAATCAACAACTGGAAACAGAACCAACTGTATGGACGCTACGCATATCAGATAGAGGGAGAACTCATGAGCCGTGAGTCTTCGATAAAATGGTTGTGCATGGGAGAGCTTTTGCTGAAACAGAGGATTTCATGATAGCAATTTAGGACCAAGTAGTATCAACTAACAATACCATAAATTGATGCTGAAAGACACCAACCTTTTCGGTGACAAATGTCGGCTATGTAGAGAACATAGAGAAAATATAGATCATATTATCAGTGGATGCAGCTATCTATTATCCTCAGAATTCACAAAACGACATGACGACGTTTGTAAAGTGGTTTATCAGTAACTCTGCCACAATAACAACCTTTTGATGGGTAACCGAACACCATATTGCAAACACACTTGCGAGCCAGTCATTGACACAAATGATCACAAAATATACTGGAACAGGAAGATCATAACAGATTGGTCCGTAGCATCTCTCTATTATCAGCCGGACATTGAACGGTATGACAAGAAAATCAAGAAGGTGTATCTGATTGATGTCGCTGTCCAGCTCGTTAACAACATATCGAAGAAAACGAGTGAAAAATTCTAAAATATCAACCTTTGGCAAATGAAATGAACATGTGGAGCGACGTTGACATGGTGACGATTGTGTCAATAATTCTAGGTGCCACTGGTGATATTTGTAATTTCCTACGCGAATAACTGGCTGAACTGTAACTAAAGAAAGGGATATACATCCAGCTGCACAAGATTGTCTTACTAAACATGTAACATCAGGAGGAAGTTTCTGAATATTGATGGTAGTTTGTACACGCTTTATTTATAGAAAATATTTTTAACACATTACGCATCGTAAATCTAAGTACATCTTGCTACATGATGCAAGGTTGGTATGTCCTACCCTCTCACTTGGTATGTCCTACCATTTTATTAAAATCAAAATGTATGTATTCTCTCTGTAACAGTTGCTTGAAACATTCAAAAGCTGTTGGTACTTACGGCTGATGCGGCACCATGGCCCGCCGCCTCCGCCGCTTCACGACAGTCAGAAGTGAGATGGACCTCGCACCGAACTGTCTACCGAGTTGTCTCTCTCAGACTGCACGCGCGTCATGGTTTCATGACGTTACGCAACACAACGGTAACCACTTCAGTCAATTACTTGCGCACTTCAGTTTTCATACTGTTATGCAGTGTTGTCATTTCTATGAGACTCACATCACATCTACAGTTTACCATGTGTGAGTATTCACAAACTTATTTTAATGTGGCGAGAAGTAACCGCAGCCAAGTGCTACATTTTGAACAACAGTGTATTACAACTGTGTTTTATAACAAGTACATTATTTCAAATGTTTCAATTGACACATCTGAACATTATTATTTCAAATATTTCAATATTTCAACGTCTTATACAGTTCATTTTATCTTATGTAATTATCCATTATGCACGTGCCTACCATCGCCATATGAGAATCAGTTACTCGGGTAATTATTGCAATTTGGGGCAGTTGTATGTACTCAAATACTTCATTTAGTGTGCAATGTGACGTTCGTACGGCTGGCAGTGTGCCTGCAGTAATGTGTGATGTGTAATGTGTTCCTTGCGCCCCTACACTAGACGCGACTGTTGGTGACGTACCAGCGCCGTAAACGACATCTAGTATCAACAATAAGCTTTTCGTGATCTATGCAACTTACTCAAGATTGCCCCCGACGCAACCATGCTTTTTCATACTTCACATATCATGTTAATGAAAATCTAATTGTATTTATCACTCATAACAGATTATGAAACGTCTTGAAAGTGATATCTTGCATCTAATCGGCCACCGATGACAATTGTTCACAGTGCAATCACTATCATTAATGCATTATATGAGAACAATACATTAATATCTTTAATTGTAAATTCTCAATTAATGTCAATTTACCTACAGTGTATTTACTATGTTCTCTTTTGTGAGATTATTCATTGATCATATTTGTCTGTAATTCCTATTTAATGTTTAATTATGTTTTCAATTTGACATACACTATCTAATTTGTGTTAATGGCAACACTTCCTGTGATTACTCCAATCAGGAAGAGGGTTTGATGCCATATCCTTAAAATCATCTGGTCCTTTGAGTCCAAAGAAAGAGAGAGAGAGAGAGTCCATCAAGCAGATTGATAAGGTAGTTGCCAACAGGTTTTCGCCTAACTGGTCCATGCCAACACGCACAATCAGTGGTTGATCCAATGCTGAATTGCCGAACAATGAAAGTTGATATATCGTGTTCATGGATCCGCACGGGACGCATGTGTGGAAACAAAAAAAGAAAAGTTAAAATAATTATAATATAGTACTATTACTTATGAGAAGAAAAAAGTAGTTGATGATTATTTCTTGATTGTGAAAAAATATGTAAAATAAAGTTAATTTCAGAAGATCTTAGTAGACAAATAATAGGCATAAACAATAATTCCAATAAGATACCATTGAATTGAGGAAAATGGGCACATATGATATTCGGACGATGAGCAACCGAACGTAGGTCTGCTGCGAGAACACGTGGGCGGTCGATGAGATTCAGGAGACAATGGCAGTAACATCAAGGGTGGTGAAGAGTAGGGAGTGCCAACAGTGCGCCGAACTAGTTATAAAACTTAAGTTATTTTAAAAAGGCTGGTAACAAGTAAAATCATAATTCATAATTATTCATTAAAATCTTCCAGATTGTTATTGCCTGGTATCACCGAGAAAGCACATTTTTCTGTGGATCACGATTATGATATAGTAATCTTTTTTGAAGTACACTAACAGTCTTGTATATTTTTTAAAATTCTAGTAGTTATTGCTCAATGTAGCATGAAATATGTGCAATATTAAACAAATAACAGAAACAATAATTTCTTAAAGACGGTTCCCATTTTTTTCTTTTAGCTTCTGGTAGATATAGTGCTAAATGTACTTCATAGGATGACTTAAACACCATTTTACTGTATTCTTGTGTTTTCTCAAAAATTTCACAATGTACTATTTTGACTTGTTTCTAACGTCGTTAATATTTACATTAGCGACAATTTGTATACATTGTTGCATTTGTGAGTATTCGTTCTTTCAATAATATCAGCTAAATTTTGACGACACTTAAGTTTTCTGTGAAAATGAGCTCAAATTTCCGCCTTTTAAGGAACGCTATAAAGTCATTTCCTCAAAAATATTCAAATGCTTCCTTTAAACTCTTGTGTATGGATAATTAATAAATATAAATGCACTGTTACACAAAAGTCATTTTGTTGACTTCTTTTGTTTTTTGTAAAAAATACTTAAATGTAGGTTTTAAAAAAATATTCCTCATGCCTTCAATATATACATTTTCGACGATTTTTATACATTATAGCATTTGTGAGAAAACGTCTTTCTAATGTCTTGTAATGCAATTTCTCGGCAACTCAAACCTTTTCTGTGAAAAAGAGCATCAAATGCCGCATTAACAGTAACGCTTAAAATAGTTTTCAAAAAAACAACTAAAAATGTTTCAATTAAAATTTTAATATAGGACGAGCTTTTAATCTTCTTTAATATTCTTAAAATAATAATTAGGTTTTATCATTTCCAAATCTTGAGAATTTTTTTAAATTGTACTTTGGGTGGCAGCAGATGACAGCTGGCAAGAGTATGTGGGAAGACCAAAAAGCTAGCCCAGATCCAAGACATTGAAAAAGTAGTACGAGAAAGACTATTTTAAACAAATCGTGCTACAGAATGAGAGAGTCATTGTTTAGTAATAACACTAAAAGGAGGAAATATTTCGGTATGTTGATACATCCGATATATGTTCATATTTCCAAATGGATTGTTTAATGCGCTGGCATACTTCGCATTCACTAATTTTTACTTTCTCGCACTTACTAACGTAAAGAAGTATTGTAATTGTGTGCCGGAAAAAGGCGAATTTTTGGCACACGAACTCTTATTGCCGAGCCTTGGTAACGAAAAAGTACATAATTCAGTTGCTGAATATAAAAAATATGCTCTGACACGTGGAGTAGTCAGAATCTATGTTTTGTGTGTCCATCTTACCGAAAAATCGATTGACGGCAAAACGTCTGTATCTCTGTTCGTCCGTCTGTGCACAACGTCAGTTCAAAAACCGTTGAGCCGATTTTCTTCAAAATTGATATTTCTCAGTCGTTTTGGCTGATGTGGTGGCCCTTGGAATTTAAAACCCATATTTTAATATTTGGGGGGTACATAACATGAATATATTTGAACATTTTCAAAAAATGGCTCTAAATTTTTTAAATTACATTGTGTTGTTGAATAGTGGGAACGACGTTTAAGAGAATGGTCCAAGTCTAATTTTCGTTCAATGCTCTCAATTTCCGTTGAGGTGAAATTTCATTTTATGGACTCTACTACGTTTGCTGGGGACAAGCTATCTCCCAAAGTGTTGCAAATCAAGTTGAAACCCGAAAAATAAAGTTATATGTTGAATGTGAAGTCCGATGGTATTTTTGATTCTCTTGTAGCTCCTTTTTAAAATTCAGATTCTCCAAACTTCAATGAATGTTTATGAACGGGAATAAAATGAATAATTAAAATTAATGTATGAACATGTGTTTTGAATGGTTTGTGAACAAATTTTTATTGCATAATCTAATAAAACTATTTTATACATAAATAACATTGAGGGCAAAAGCTAGCTTTGCTAAATTTGATACCAATTGTTTAATGAGCTTAAATTTAGATACGGAACCGTTGTGCCGCCTTTCAGGTTTAATCTGCAGCTTGTTCCTTTGGCGCCACAACCGTTTCCTTGAATCTCAGTTGGCCTGATTATGGTCGTCGCTTTCACCACAAATAACACTAGTAGAGGTGTGCAAGTTTGTTGAATTTGATTTTTTCGACAGCATCGCTGATTACAACAACATGACCGATTACGAGGACTATTCTCTGAAGTTATGTTTGCAAAATGGCGAGTGAGCGCACAGGGCTCCACTTGATTCGACTGCTAACGATAGACTGACCGTTTCTGAAGTTATGTTTTCAAAATGGCGAAATGAGTGCACGGGCTTCCACCTGTAAACTGACCTTTCCTTGCCCTCTGTCCAGGAGCGCGGGAACTTCGGCTACGTCGCTCGACCTGTGAGTATGAGCGTTAGACGTTCAGTAGTAAAATGAGCTTTTTTGTAACATTATACAACATTTTTTTGTCTGTAAAATTATTTGGGAATTATCACCTTCAATACTTATTTAAATAAGCAGTAACGTCTTTCATCGCTCTTCCTATTTTTTAATTATGTTTTCTAATTTCGATGGTCTTCATGACGGGGAACAGTTACGGTATTTAATTTCTGAGCATCTAAACAAAATCGAATTTTGTTATTATTCTTTTTTACGACTACAACGGGACTTACATAAGGAATCATTTCCTCAAGATTCCATCTTGAAGCCTCTTCTTTATCTATTTTCTAACTTCTGCCTACACATCTGGGGAACCGGATAATGTCGTCAGTTTAATGATCTTTTGTCTGTTAATTCTATGTTGAACAAATATCCTTTCGCAGATTCAGTTGACTTTTCGAATACTTTTCGAAATTCCATTCCTAACTCTTCAATTCTTCTCCTTCTATATAATTCTTCCGTTAATCAGTATTTTCATTCAAATTTACGGTTTTCATTCCAACAACGTTTAAATATGTTTTCCTTTTATTCACCGAAGCTATTAGATTCTCGAACAAGCAATATAAGCCAAATTATGTGCTTTCGACGACATACTATGTTTGATTGAATCTATTTGGAACATTATTTATAAAAAATAACCCTCTATCTTTGAAAGAAAAGACAATGGTTGTTCTTTCTCGTCGCCGAATAGATCACATCTGCCCAGAAGATACTAGCTAAATATAGTTATCTTAAAAATGTACCTGTTAATCAAAGAAAAAATCATTGTTATAATTTCATTTTAAAAGTGTTTATTCACAGACAATGACTATTTTATTTTGATAAAACTCTGTGTCATTTCTTACCCTATAATAATGTTTCGACCACTAAGTTTCTTTGAAATTCACGTAACATTCCCATGTATTTATTTATATTTCAACGAACTCTGTTACAGATTTTGCACGTGTAGAAATTCGAAAAGAATTCAAAAGAAATGTAAATATACTACTCTATAACTACTGTACATCTTTTAAAAGCAATAGTAGTTTATAAAACTGAAGATATTTCATAGTTAATTTTATTCGCGGGTTAAAAATAAATGAAAAAATATATCACTGTAAATTAAGATTCAATTATTAAAGAAAATATAATATTCATGTCACAAAACTAGGAAAGAAACCTAGCATTACTTTTTAACTCCTACAAACATCTTCACTAAACTTTAAGAAAAAGATGCTTCGAGGCGGACAGCGGTGGGTGTCCCTTCCTTCATTGACGCCCATATAAAGTGAGCACCAAGGGGGAAGTTACCTGATTAGCTCTGGAGGCCCGAGGCTACGAGGTAATCGCTATTATTAACTACGAACCTCATCTACAAGCTCTAGCTGCAGGCGAGAAACGATGTCACAGTTTCGCGCACAGCACAGAGCGGACGATAAAAACCCGGACCTACTTCCGGGGTCTTTTCAGCTCAATTTATTTGTTACGTGTATATTTTGGTAAATTACTTAGAAAAGTGATTAAAATAAAATGCATTTGCTCAATATTGAGAAAAAATGTTGAGTCTAGACAGAGAATATTTCCGGATTAAATCGCTCTAATTAAAATTGTTCTTCATAAATTTTAGGTAAATCTCATTCATCCAGTATATTTCGTAATTGATTTGCATCTGACAAGAATAAGAAAGATGTAGCTTCAATCATTATCTATACATTTTTTGAAAGATTGTTTGATATTGAGATTAACCAATCATTAAATATACACGTATTAAGGTCATGGAGCGGGAGGACTGAACCAACCGACATTTACTCCAAAATGTGTTTCTACTTCTTTGAAGAAAATCCATTGAAGTAAGTTAAAGTCATTGCCTTCAACGCTTTTAAAACTGCCTTAGTGCTTAGATCGGCCCGAGATTTTAAATTGTACTGTTTGTCGGATGTCAGGGACTTTAATTAAAATAAAAAATTCTTTACCCGCAATTTTCTAATGCTAAATATATTTATTGAGACAACATGAGTAAAATTTACACCATAACTTAACATAGTTTAACTTCATAATTATTCTAGTTTAAGGGCCGATTGCATTAAGCTTTCCAAATGGGTTCCTTTAAAATGAATTTTATCAAACTTGCATTTTCCACACGCCGTACATGAAACAACTGTGTGGAACTATGGATTCTAATATAAAAAGTTCGAAATGCAAACACATGATAGCAACTATGTGTGTCACAAGATTTTACGCGATGATATAAGGAAACAGAAAGTTAACGCAAAACTCGACCCTCAATCACTAACAGACGAACAGAGAATTTGTGCTGTACTATTAGATAGAGCCGGAATTGATCCCACATTTGTGTCCAAGATTATTGCAAGGGCTGAAAGTTGATGCTACCAGTATGACACTCACACAAAGCGTCACTGAGCTGAATGGCGAAGTTATGGATTATCAGCCTCGAAAGTAAAATTACAACCTTCAAGAACAAACGCAATGTTTATTGCATTCATTGATAGAGCATTGGTTCACCCTGAGTTGGTTCCTCCAAGTCAAACAGAGAACTAAACTCTTTAAATGGAAGTCTTGAAAAGTTTGCGACAAGCAATTCAACGTCGCAGCCCAGATTTGTGGCATTCTCATGGCTGGTTCTGCCAGCTCGGCAATGCAAGATCCGATACTGCTTTATCTGTTTGCGAGTGTCTGTTCAGACATAGTGCAATTGCCATTCCACATCCTCCATATTCGCCGGACTTCTCAGCTTGTGATTTTTTCTTGTTTCCGCGAGTTAAAAGGTGACTGAAAGGAAAGCTTCCGTTTCAAGCATCGCAGCTGCAGATTTCTCTGCTTGCTTCCAAGACCTCTAGAAACGTTGACAAATGTGTATGGACAGTCAAGGGGACTACTTTGATAGGAGCTAGGATGATTACGTAATTTCAATTTTATAATTTTTGCGACCTTTTTTTCCTGGAACTTTTCTGACAAAGGATGTATTACACCGTACTAACTAATGGTTGTAGATGTAGTTAAAATGTAATTTGTTTCGTGCGTAGAAAAACTTCCTAAGTGAGCCACAACCGCTAGGCTGAATAAGGTTACTGATTTTTATTTAAATAAATACATTTTTGAATATGGCGAAAGGTAAATGAAGTGAGTTTTGCGTGTTGACAAAAAACTTGCTAAACATACGCTCTATTCAGGACAAATCCACTATTTTCACATCACACAGCAGCACAGAATGACAGCTGACATATAGTATGTGTTTCAATTTTAGCACTCGAGACATGTCCCGTTACATTTTCTTGTGCGAATACTGGCGGGCTATTTTGTCTACCTGCTCACAGACAGCGAAGAAATCTCAGACCGTCTTTGACGCCCGTCGTTGCAGGCTGTATTTGCTGACACGCACGCGGTACTCCACGGTGTTCGTTCTGAACTGCGCGTGGGTCGCTACGACGGAACCATAAATCAGAACCAAATTGCCGTCAATAATCGTACCAGCTCTGCAATTACCGTTATAAGGAGTCGCTATCTTTATGGCGAAGTACAGCGACGGTTCGTGACGAATAAATTGATTACTTTCAGCCTTTATGGCGATTTCATAGTAGGGCGTTGGCTCATGACTGCTACACTGGCACACGGCGTTTGATTAGCGTCATTATCACTGTTGTTCACTTGAATTTTTGAGTAATGCAGGAACTACATCCAACACAATATCATGTCGGGTGACGTACAGATGTTATAGTATAATTTAGATATAATGTAAGTCATTTTTGTAATCTGTAGTACACATTAAACATTGTTGTCAGTGGGAATCTATCAAGGGACAAGATTTATTCACTTTTTCACTACCAGGGCCCGCAATGAAAGTTTTCTTTCCTGCAGCATTTCAATTCTATCTCTATTCTGCGTAAGTATTAGCGTGAAAATAAAAATCCGGCCAGACATTCAAGTAAATGTCCGGCACGACATTCAAAACATTAGTCTTATATGAGGGTTGAAACAACGGGATAGATATCTTCCATTTTTCGTCTTCCAATAATTGCTTTTGAACCCAAATGAAAGAGGACAGTGTTGGTATTTCGGAATGTATGTCAATGTAGATCATGTACAATAAATCATGATATGAAAATCTATCGAAATTATTTACGTCAATATCTTGCTTGAACAAGAACTATGCAGAAAACAATAAGTTACGATACAGAGGAAACCAAAACTAAACCTCATATATACGAACCCGAAAAATCTTCAAGTAGCACTTGCAAATGGTCTAAGGGTTCACCAAATAGCGTCCATCTCTCCTTGTTACGGAGGTGATCTCGCACGTATCTCCATGTTAGTGGGGCCATCTTTCGGTTTATAGCAGACATTATTCTTCACCTCACATCATAGACAGGGGAAGCAACCAGAATAACGACGTATAATAAGCTCAAAGCTAAAACGTTTTGAGAAGATAGTCATTGTTATGAATAAGAAGGAAAAAGGAAGTATGGCGGTCTTCAGGTGATGTCATTGCGCGAATTTGCGTTGCGCGATTGTTTTAATGTGTTGATAAAGCTATGCTCTTGTGGAATGAATACACAGCTATTTCTTGTTATATTTTGTTCATTAGGGAGCCAAAGTGTGCAGGAGTTGTATTCCATATCGATATGGCATCTCAAAGTGTCCGTAATATTGAATTCAGCGTGTTATTATTTTGATGCCTGCATGGATTAGGAGTTCAAAACAAAATGTTTGCCAAAATTATATAACTTTTTTTCATCATTCATTTTATGATCACGTCATACCATTTTGGAGTCTCTACGTAGCTGCCTTACTTATTCAAAGATATCAAATGTTTCAATAATCCATGTATCATAGGTACAAGTGCGGCAGTTCGTTTTTGAATCTAGTTTTTGAATTGCACATATTGATAAACATATGCAATACCGTACTGATACTTGTAAGACGTGCCATGCTAAAAAGACAGAGACAGAAATAAAAACTGACAGAGAAACAGACGGAGAAACAGATAGAAAAGCTTATAGAGAAACTGACGGAGAAATAGACAGAGAAACAGAGACAGGCAGGGGCTGAGAGAGACAAAGAGATGAAGGGAGAGAGAGAGAGAGAGAGAGAGAGAGAGAGAGAGAGAGAGAGAGAGACGAAAAGAGTGAGGGATGGAGAGAGGGACGGAGGGAGAACGTGAGAGAAGGGGAGGGATGGAGAGGAGGAGAACGTCTGTTGCATTTTCCTACTTGCATATAAAAACACACTCTACCAATAATGACAAGTTGGAATCGAATTAATTCACAAAAAAAATTGAGAATGTTCTGCCTAGAATAAGAATAACCTAAAACACTTTTGTACTTTTTCATATGTTCCGTTTTATTTTATTTGTATAAGTGTACTCTGCTTATAGTATTTTTCCCCCTTTCACCTCTGTTTATTCCTGATTTTACTTGATATATTTGTTAAATTGTTTCAAGTATATTTAACGATTATCAATAACGATTATTTTCCCGTTAATTTCTTCCTTCTTAATTCTTTCGCCCCATTTTCTTCATTCTTCTTCGTCTTCTATTCTTCTTCTTCTGTCTTCATTCTTCTTCTTCTTCTCTTCTTCAAGAAGCTGTATACAGTTTCATTGAGAATGCTTCTTTCTCATTTGTTTTATTTTTGGAAAAATTTATTTTTTTTAAAGAAAACCATTTTGAGTAATTAATATTAGCTTTTTTGGTAAGTCTCTTCCCCATCTCTCTCTCTCTCTCCCTCTCTCTCTCTCTCTCTCTCTCTATATATATATATATATATATATATATATATATATATATATATATATATATTACGTACTTACAACTGTTTAACGTATACTTGTTTTAATCCATAATGACATCTCTCAATACTTTCATTCTAAACCATCAAAATTTGTTGCCACTTGCAGACATAAATATATTACTTTTTGTTGATGACGCGAATAATTATCGGCATGCTCCAGTATTATATTAAAAAAAATTGTTTGAAAACGTGTACTTTAATTGACCGAAAAAGTTTACCCGAGTGTTAAAATGTTGATTTTCATAGAATTTCTACAGTAACTTTATTTTTAAATAAATACGTACAAAGAAGCGTAATTACAAATAAAGAGGTTTATTCCGCTTGAGATACATGATATCGGTGTGGCCGGTGATATCGGTATATTATGTTTAAACTAAGAAATTATACTAAAATGTTTACGAAATTTTGTACCTTTCATGAGGAAATCTAGATTCAAAAGGTAGAAAATGTATAAATTATTAATATGCATTTAAAGTTTTGAATGTGATACTTAAATTCAATTTGAATTTTCGTCCTTATAAACTATATAGAGCAGACAGAATCTCTTCAAAATTGGTAGTTAAACAATAGAAATTTAAAACAACACTTGTTATTTCTCTTATCAACTGATACCTTATTAACTGAAATGCAATAGTGACACTTTCATATTTTTATTCATTAACAAAAACTAAGCACCTTATGTAGCGGCCTGCCTAATTCCTGTTTGATTTAAAAATTGTTACTTGAAGCTATTTCTTCTCATTTATATTGTGCCTAAGCTGTGTTGGGCACGTGTTCGTTACGTCTATCACTTTAATTATGACTCAACCTGACATTTTTCCGTCTCCAATGTCAAAGGTGAAATACAAATGCGCTTGCACTTTTGGGACTTGACGTCAGAGATGAAAGAAGAAAACTCGCCAAGACTCACCAAGGCGGCTCGGAGCTGCGACCGCCTTCGAGGTCGTTGATTGCCACCACCCACGATGAGGATGGCGCAGCCACAATGAGTAAGCTGCTGCCCCCGCCCCGCCCTGGCCCTGCCCTCGCCTGCTTCCTCCCACGTCACGCTGTGGGCGGTTCGTTCGCGAGTCGCTGAACTGTGAAATTGCGCGGCTGTTTCGGGCGTATTATCTCAGTCCATGACTACGTAAGGAGTTTATTTCCCACTTGACGTTAATCCAGATTAAAATGGAAATAAAAACCGTCGCTGCGCCGTAGGAAATAAATCTCGCCTGCACGTATCTCACGCGTCAATCTTCACGAAACCTGCTGGGGAATTCGGAAGCTTCCCGACTTCCGGCCGTCGATGATTAATTGCCGGTTGCTCAGATGTTCCTACGTTTCTGTGCGATTATCGTCGGACGTGCGTCATCTGGCTAATTTGCCGTAGAGGGTTTGTGAACTTTGGTATCGCATTCTGCTAATCTTGAG
Source organism: Gryllus bimaculatus (assembly GCA_017312745.1). Lineage (NCBI taxonomy): Eukaryota > Metazoa > Arthropoda > Insecta > Orthoptera > Gryllidae > Gryllus > Gryllus bimaculatus. The sequence goes on along the minus strand of BOPP01000019.1, from coordinate 1,801,525 downwards.
TCTACTTCAAAGCTCTGTGACCTAACAAGAAGGAAGATAAAGTTACAAAAATCTGTACAGACGACTTTGTGATGGAAGGATGAGGAAAATGTGCTTATTTTAAAAGGCGGGTAAGGAAATATTGATATAGTGATAAGATTGTTAATTTCGACGGCCCTTAATGCATTTTATGTTTACTTTAACTTCCTTCATTTTCTGCTACTGAAATTTACGTCTTTAGAACCAAATATATGATATCTTGATATATAAAGGTGAAAAAAAGAGTTATACAACTATTAATCATAGGCATAATAGATTAGGTCACCTAATTAAATTTGAAGGACTAACATTTTTTGTAATGAATAATCTGTGTTCAAGCATATATAACATATATGTATATATAGCGAAGGCCCTCGAAATCCGGGTAACGCTGCATTAACGGCTGTAATGCCGACATTTCAAGCATCTAATCGTGGACTTCTTCAGAGCTAGAATGCGCCAGGAATGAACGAACGAATTATGGGTGTTCAGCTAGGTTTGCCACCCTCCCTCGCAGGGTCTCTTCAAACTGGGGGCATCCGGTGGGTTTTTGTAGAAATACTTTGACTCCTCTTCTCCGTACGGGGATGTGGATCGGGAGTCTGGGTAGTTGGTGGACGGGTTATTTTGTTTGTGGAGAGAAGGGTTATTTTGTCAGTGTTTTCGATGATGAGGGAGGGAAAGAAATTGGCAGGGATGGGGAGAGGTTATAGGGAAGGGGTGAACAAGAGGTGGAGAAAAGATGCGGTGGAGTTGTCGACGGCATCTTTAGCTGTGTCGGTTTTGGTAGTGCTGTGAGTTTGTCTGCCGTTTATCTTTGCCCTTTAGGTGAGGTGATAGGAGGGGGGGAAGTTGAAGGATGTCTAAGGGATGCTTTTTCTATAGGTGTGTCGGATGGGTTTCTGATAATGTGGTGGTGGTGGGGGGTAATTGAGTCTCTGAATAGTGGTTTGTTAATATATTTTTGGATTTGGGCTATTGCGAAGTTGTCGAGATATTTGAGAATATTGGATATTTTATTTTGAAGTTGTATGGCGTTGTAGTTGATATACATGGTTGAGTGGAAGATGAGGCGAATGGTGTGGTTATCGACGCGGGTTGTTTTTGTGCGGTTGCGGTGGGATGTAGCGAACAAGGTGAGATGGGCATATGATAGGATGGAATGGATATAGGAATTGTAGGTGTGGATTTTTCTGTTGCCGGTTATGACGGGATTTGTGAGGATAGGATAAAATATGCGGGTGATCCTGGTTGCCTTGACAGAGATTTTGTGAATGTGGTGAGACTATACAAATCGTCGAGAATAGGTTAGGTAGAGGATGACCCGAACCTACATAGATCATGAACCCCTACGAGGTCTAGCCCATTTACCAGGCCAGTATTGCTGAAAATGTGCATTGGAGGTCATGTGTATGAGATAATTACATTAGTGGTGAAGACTTTGTTACATACAATCATTTTGGGGGTAGATTTTTTGGCGGATAATCGAGCTGTAATAAACGTGGAGAAAGGGCACATCATTGTGAACGGACACGAAATCTGGATTGACTCAGGGGAAGAAGAAGACGGGTAAAAAATCAGTATCAGCGCAGGAATAACATGCAGTGGAGGGTTGGAAGATTGGATCGAACAAGTGGAAGAAGCTGAGATGTTGAGCGAGAAATAGAAGTGTGAGCTGAGAGAACTATTATTAAAGAATCGTCAGGTGTTCATGTGAGAATCCAGAGCCAATCAAAGATTATGAGTTTAGGATGCAATTAACGAATAATACTTCGTTCAGGGAAAGAAACTACCCTCTACCAGCAGCTGATCGAGAAGTCGCATGGCTTATTAAAGAGTTGACAGAAGATAGGATCATTAATGGGACGTCTACGTCATACACTAGCCTTATGGCTATTGTAAAGAAGAACGAACTACTACAAAAGGAGAGAAACTGGAAATGGGATGATGCTTATGACAAGGCATTTAAATAACTGATGGATAACTCATGAAGAAGCCTCCGACGAAATAAAAGTGATATTCAACAGATGTGTGGTGTCACATCCGGACTTTAATAAGACTAGGGAAGAGCACGCTGTGATGAAGAATGTTAACGCAGGCAGAAATGAAAGATTTTTATTATGAAAAAAATCTGTGGTACGTGGGGGGCGGTGGTGAGTGGTTATTGGTTCACGTATGTCATGATGGGTGAGTACG